>SNQJ01S0087886.1:11126-33619 GCA_010110895.2 Picea sitchensis | reverse complement strand
TTTACCCCTTTTTCACATCAAGTAGACTAAAATATATAAAAAATGACATTTTTTGGTGTTAAATTGTGATTTCATCTCATTCCCTTGCTTGCAGTATTGAGCCTTTAGCCGGTTCTCGCTTTGCATTATAAACCATGGCCCAAGCAGTTTGCATCCTCAACCAAGCAGAGCCTTGTTTATATCCTTCGCAATTTGACACCCTATACCCTGGAGGGAACATCACCCCGAGTGTCCATCTCCCACATACATTTCCTTGCATTGAGCATAGGTACGTTCCACTATTGGAACTAGTTTTTCTTACTTGCGACACTCGTTCCCTCCTCTATATCATAGCATTCACTTGTTATGAAAAAACAAAAAACGACGGGTGGGAAGGGAGTACTATATTGTAATTGGCAGAAGTCATGTCTCCTTTGAACATAGCACAAAGTTATTGAGTCCTTGTGTCATCATAATTTTGGGTTTAGCACGGCCTTAGGAAGTTAATGTCATTATAGAATTTTCTCTACCGACTAGTTAATCTTCCAGTCACTATGGAGAACATTATGGATGCCTCCTGCATCTAGTTGTCACATCATTAAGTCTATGCTGTTGGAGTCCACCATATGTCTCATGCTCTTGTTCAAAGGAAGTCTATCAACCTATGTCGACCACTCTTAAAAAATCTTGACTTTACATGTCGGCCATACCCTCAGTTTGTCTCAGAATCACATGATACTTTGGTCTTATGATGCACCCTGGCCCTAATTTCACCATTGGTAGGTCACCTTGAACCCATCAATCGACATTTCATCATGGGTCATTGACTGGGTGGTTTCCCTTGTGTTCGATGGCAAGACATATATTCAAACTTTTTGTGCAGTGTCTTGGATGCCATTAGCCTTATTGGTGGTTTCCTCACCTTTGTCATTAGTTTTCATCATTGGCTACTATTCAGAGAGTATTTTCCATGTACCGCTTGCATTTGGCACATGCGAAAGACACACAGGGTCATTGGTTCGTGAACATGTTCTCCGTCTGATCTCCACCAAATCATGAAGCTCCTACTTTGTTCCTTGTGCTGACTGATGAGAGATTCCTTAATGCTCTCCTTTCAGTGGGTCTCTTTCCATCGACTTCAGCTCATGTATTCTGGATATGATACCTAGAGTTTTATGAGTACCTTGAGGCTTGCAGTCATTAGTGGTAGGATCTCTCGCCATTGAAAGATGGAAATACATCAATGTCTCTTGATCAATGGATCTCTCAAGTGTTTGACACCAGCTCCTTTATTCACATTTGTAGAGATGTACTCAGTGCCTTGATACCTACTTTCATCATTGGTAGGTTGCCTCGCATTTGTTAACGGTATACCTCAATGACCTGTTATCAAACGATGTCTCATCGTGTTCGACCTCAACTCATTTATTCACATGATATAGACTTTCACCATTGGTATATTGTATTGAAGACTTGAAGACTTCACTTTGTGGATGCAACTTTCCTGAGTTGTTGCTTCCATTTCATTGGACCAGTACCTATTTGACTTCAGCGATCATGGGAGATTATATTGTACTCCATGGTATACAGATATCTTCAGATTGATTTTGAGACTGGTTTCACTGGGCCTTGTTCGTGACTATGACAACTATTGGTGTATAACCACATTTATACCTGCCTACTCATGGCCATGAACACTTGTTGGTATATTTTCCACATGGATCTGCATTGTATTCTTGGCAGCCATGTATGCAAAGTCAGTACATAATGTAATGAGCAATTGAGTTCATCCAGCTAGTTTTCTACCACTCCACTTCTGGGTTATTTATAATGTATTTCGGCCATCGCATATACTCCTCTGATCTCAAACATTAAGGGGCATCTCTTATAGCAATATTTGCCTCACCATTTCTATCTTTCACAGAGGACCTTTTTCCATTTCCCTTCCAGACTTATCAACCCCTTTTTGATAAATCTAGAGCCAAAATATATATTTTTCCACATATACGCTCCCTAACTGCTTTGCATGGTGCGTATACACTTGTTGCTTCACTACAACTCACATATATCGGGATTTGTGCTAGAAAATATAAAATGAGGTCGGGTTTCCATGTCATGACAGAAGATCTCTGATCTTTGGCCTTCCATATACTGGAAATGTTCCAACTCGGCCCTTCAGTTGCATTCTGGAGGCTATAAGAGCACAATTTTGAGCTATGGAAAAGGGGGAGAAAGCATTCAACTTTGAGAGCAAAGTTACTATGGAGAAATTAATTCATATTGAGTCTGTATCCCTTTATACCTCAAGTCTAAACACAGTGTTCAACTCCCAATCTCTTTCATTATTGTCAAGAGGACCTCGTTACCTCTTTGCTATGAGCTTGCCTTTGGTGGAGGATTGAAGTGGTGGAGACCCAATTGGAAGGAACTTGGTTTCTTGGTTTCGAACCATGCCGACATGGAAGTCTATAATGTTGATACTTCTGTTGATCAATTATTAATAGAAATACTCATTTCTCGTCCTATAGATATCTTGCAAATATATGATTATTATACATGGGCATGTTTGTAATGTTTATTAATGGATTGTGCTATCTGATGTGCTAACTCATTTTATATATTGTCACTATATACTTGCATCACTTGTTTGTTGAGAACTTCTTGTAGGTGTAAAAATTTGGGTCAAAGTGCTCAACAGTGGAACAACATCAAACGATTGGATCGAGGTAGGATTCTTCCTCGTATTGCACATTAGTTTATATAGCACATGTTGGAATTGAGTTGATTTCTGCAGTCATACCTATCTGTTGTGGTTTACCCTTGGCCATAGAGAGTTTTACCTTGTAACAATGGTTAAAATCTCTCAAGTTTTAGTTGGTGAAGTGAATTTTGGAGCACACTTTGGAGCCATGTGAAAAACTAATAATACTCCACTTTTTCCACTTTATCACAAATTTTGAATCACCAAAAATATATCTTATAATCAAAATTTATGTCAATTATAAGCTGCGTAACTTTCAAACCTTAATTTGGATAATGTCTAGATGGATGAACTTCCTTATTATGTATCTATGAAATTTCAACCTTACATGTCTAAAAAAATTTCATGGAGTACTCTAATACGTCCTCTTTACAATGCCACAAGTCTGACCAAAATTTGATGTGTCAAGTAAAAGATATGGTATCTTTGATCCGGATTTATGCAGGAACACAATGAAATACATAAATACACATAAACGCATAGATGCAGCGGAATTAAAAATTTATTTCATTAATAACAAATGACTAAAATATGCTTACAGCCAAAATGGAAATAAACTAGCTACGACATTGGTAGCTTATATTTGAGAAGAGATGTCATATATACTGGCCTCTAAACTATGTTACAATGAGGCTCAAAGGCCTATTTAATATTGAGAAACAATGGAAAACCCTAAACATCAAAATACTTAACCCTAGGAGATGAAACACCAAGACTATGGGCCCTGTTTGGGTAAATTGGTACATCAAATTCCCATGGACATAACTTTGGCATACGATCTTCATTTGACGTGCTCAATACCTCGTTAGAAAGATCTGTCTGAGGACTACAAATTTTTGTGTGAGAAAAATCAAATGAATGGATATTTTTCTCCCTGTTTTCCCCAAAAAACGTCGTTTAGGGCCTCAAACAACTTTGGATGTTCAGGACCCGAAAAATTTCTAAAAATAGTAAACTATGCGGAAATTGAAAGAAGCAATGGTGGAGGCCCAAATGGAATAGGTGGGTGGACACCAATATCCACATGGATCATTCCTCCTCCCTTAGGAAGCAATGGTCTCCATTGTGTTGAGTTCCTCCATGAGATGAGGAAACTTCTGCTGAACTTGGTCCCTGGTGAAGGAGTTCGCCTGCCTTGACAACTCAATATAGTGATATCATTTGTTGTCGGGTGCGCTTAATCTATGTATCCATGATCTGATCAGCTTTGGCTTGTTCCATGCATTCTGGATTTAACTTTGTTAGTGTGAGTTGTTCTTCCATGTCAGATGTGTCTAGTAAAGGTGGAAAGTAGGGTCGAAGGCAATCCACATTGAACACTGGGTGTATACCAAGGAGTGGTGGAATACTGAGTTCAAAGGAATTGTCCCCTACAAACTTGGTGATGGTGTATGGCCCATATCAAAGCAATCAAAGATTGTAGTGGGGTATAACAAGGAACTCCTTTTGCAAATTTAGCCACACTTTGTCTCCCACCTGGAATTTGTGTGGCACCTAATGTTGATCATGTCGTTGCTTGTACTTAGAATTGGCTTTGTCCAAGATGTCATGAATTTGTTGGTGGATTTGTTGAATGTGCTCAATGAATCGGTTTTCCTTGTCATCCTCAGACTAGACATGGACTAAATCTGCCTGAGTAGCCACAAATAGCATGGCTACATCAATGGGACATAGTGGCTGGAATCCTAAGCCCACCTGAAAGGGGCTGTGGCTGGTTGAGCTATGGAGATCCCATTTGTAGCTGTGTTTTACATAGGGGAGGCTCTCATCCCATGTTTGTGGATGCTTTGAGTTGTACATGCACATAATGTGTACGATCATGCAGTTGACGACCTTTGTTTGGCGATCAGTTTGCATATGGAAATATGTGGATTTGGTGAGCTTGGTGTCCAGCATCGACAAGAGGTTGGACCAAAATGTACTGAGGAACATGTTGTCTCGATCTGAGATGATAGACTGTGGTATCCCAAAGTGTACCCACACTCGTTCGAATAAGATTTTAGGACTGGCTTATGTTGTGATATCTTTCTTGCAGGCCATCATAATGGAAATATTTGAGAATCTATCGACGACCACAAAAACACAGTCATTTCCATGCTTAGTAGAAGGAAGGCCCAACATGTAATCCATGGAGATGGATTCCCAAGGTTGACTAGGGGTAGGAAACAGAGTATAGATGCCTTGATTCTTGATGGTCAGTTTGGCAATGGCACAAGAAGTGAAGGACTTGATGTACTTCCTGACATCCTATCGAAGGTTCAACCAATAGAAATACTTTTTCAATACTGCCACGATTTTCCTGACCCTGAAATTCCCAATGACCTGATTGTAGTGAGCCACCCAAATCATCTTGGCATACTCACTTAAAGGAACACAAAGGTGTCCCAAGTGACATAGCAGGGCATCCTTACCCTCCAAGAGTGTATTGTATGTGTGGCCAAATTTTGGATCACTTTTATAGAGAAGTGACCATCAAAAGTCTCGTGCCCACAAGAGTTGAGCACAGTGGTTAGCGCCACAATAGGTGGTTGGTTGAGGTATTCTGCAACATTAATGGTGACTCCTTTATTGTACTTAATATTCAAATGAAATTGTTGTAGGTATGTGGACCACTTTTGATGGCGATCGTTTTGCAATTTCCCTTATGTCTATATGAACTGCAGTGGTCAGTGGTCTGTGTAGATGATCGTTTCCTTTCCCATCTCTTTGTCATAAGTGGGATACTTATGAACTGTGTCGAAAAGTGTCTCATTGTGATATGCCATTGGATGCCCATGTTGAGTAAAGAATGCCCCAATAGCATAGTCAGAGGCATCTGTCTCGATCTCAAATGGTTATTGCAAGTTTGGTAATGTGAGCACTGGTGCAGAGTAGAGGCAATGCTTCAACTCTCCAAATGATTTCTGTTGAGATTCAGACCAAAATAATTTTTCTTTAGATCCTCCCTTGGTGACTTGACTCAAGGGCCAAGTGATATGAGAGAATCCCAACACAAACCTGCGATAGAAATTGGAAAGACCCAAAAAGATGTGGAGCTTTGTTAGGGTGGTTGGGGCTGGTCAATCCCGAATGACTTGGATATTGGATGGATCCACATGCACCCCCCACTCATCAACAATGTATCCTAGATACTGAAGTTGGGCCATGCCAAAAGTGCACTTCTCCAAATTGGCACACAACTTGTGTTGCTGCAGTGTTTAGAGGACCTGTCAGATGTGGTGGAGGTGCTCTTCCCAAGTTTGGCTGAAGATCATAATTCCATACAAGTACACCACTACAAATGAGTTGGTGAATGGCTGCAAGATGTCATCCATTAGCCTCATGAAGGTTGCAGGGGCATTTGTCAGCTTGAAAGGCATGACCAACCATTCAAAAAGGTCCTCCTTGGATGTGAAGGCAATCTTCCACACATCAGAGGGTTTGATTGGTACCTGGTGATACCCAGACTTCAAGTTGATCTTGTTGACATATTTCGACCCCTTGAGTTGGTTTATAAGGTCATCAATCTGTGGGATTGGGTACCTATTCCATATAATGATCTTGTTCAACGCTCAATAGTCAATGCAGATTCTCCAAGTCCCATCTTTCTTCTGCACCAACATGATCGGGCTCACAGAGGGCGATGAACTCGGTCGTATGTGACCTTTCTGCAACTACCCTTTCTATTAGGGTGGTTGGGGCTAAACAATATTGAATGAATTGGATCTTGGATGGATCCACAAGCACCCCCTACTCATCAATAATGTATCCCATATACTGAATTGGGGTCATGCCAAAAGTGCACTTCTTCAAATTGGCACACAACTTTTGTTGTCGCAGTGTTTGGAGGACCTATCGGATCTGGTGGAGGTGATCTTCCCAAGTCTGGTTGAAGATCAGAATGTCATCCAAGTACACCACCACAAATGAGTTGGTGAATGGCCAAAAGATGTTTTCCATTATCCTCATGAAGGTTTTAGGGGCATTCGTCAGCTCGAAAGGCATGACCAACCATTCAAAAAGGACCTCCTTAGATTTGAAGGAAGTCTTCCACACATCAGAGGGTTCGATTGGTACCAAGTGATACCCAGAATTTAAGTCGATATTGATAAAATATTTCACCTCCTTGATTTGGTCTAGAAGGTCATCAATCTATGGGATTGGGTACCTATTCCATACAGTGATCTTGTTCAACGCCCAATAGTCAATGCAGAGTCTCCAAGTCCCATCCTTCTTCTGCACCAACACGATCGGGCTCCCACAGGGAAATGAACTCTATCGAATGTGACCTTTCTAAAACATCTCTTGAATTTGCCTCTTGATTCCATCATTCTCCATAATAGAGCGTCGATTGATTGGTCCATTGGGAAGCGACACACCTGGGGTCAGATTGATGGGGTGCTTGACCTGGTAGTATAGAGGCACCCCTGCGGAGGAGGTGAAGATGTCCTCATACTCCTCCACGACCTTATCCATTTGTTTTTGTCATGTAGAGGGGCCCTGTCTAGAGGTTGTGGCCACAGTCTTCTTCTTTCCTTGAGGGTGGATTATCATAAAAACAAATTTCCTGGTTTTGGAAATGAGATGACTGCATTTTTTTTCAGTAACCAAAGAGATGGTGGTAGGTAGTGCTATCTTCGATATCCTGTACAAATTATTGCCCAAAGTAATAATAACAACACAAGGCCTGGACTCATACAGAGCATGTCGCTTCCACAAGCATGGTTGGCCTAATAATACATCAGAAACATCAAGAGGAGCAATGTCACATAATACCTCATCCATTAAGGGATTAATATTGTAGGGAAGGCAACATTGTTGGCTGACGCGGAGGTCCCATCCTTGGTGTAGCCACCCGATAGTGTATGGTTGTGGGTGTGCTGTGGTCAGCAAGCCCAACCGCTTCATGACCTTTACTGATATGAGGTTCTTTTGTCTCCTGATGTCGACAATGAACTGCAACAAGGAACCATTTACCCACATCTTGGAATGGAAGAGGTGCTCTTCCTCCTCTGGATATTCTGGTTCCTCTTCTAGATATTCATGGTGGAAATGATGGCATTGGGCTCCGCATCAATAATCTACTTCTCCCTGTCATTCCCCTTGTCGAGTTATGGTTTAGAGTCGGATCATGCATCTGATTCAGAAGCCTTCAACTCAGCTACCAGTGATTGCTTGGCCTGACACTCACTTGTGTTGTGAGTGGAGATCTTATGGAACTCACACCAGTTCATCGTGTCCTTTTTTGGCTTTGTTCTTTACTTGCAGCTTTGGAGGGTTGTCCTGGGCCACCCCGCCTTGTCTTGGTCCTTTGTTTTTCATTTTGGGGGTACCTTTCCCTTGCTTCTAATTTGTAGACCCATAGTCTCGCTTCTTCTATTTGAACTTCTTCTCAATCTTGGAAGCATACCGGTATGTCACACCAAGCAAGGAGATGTTGAGGAAATCCATTTCCTCCTGAATGTATCTGTGCAGACAACTGTGATACTTTAACACGAAATGTTTCTCCGAATATTTGATCCCCAACTTTGCACATAGGGTATGAAACAGATTTGTCAGCTCATGCACATTTTGGTCCCCTTGTTGCCACAACATAGTCCATTGTATGTATTTGTCCTCATAGCTCCCCACATGTTAATATTGTTCCTTTATGGTGTCCTAGAAATAATTCCAAGTGGGTGCGACCGAGAATAGAGAGGGTTCCACCTTTCCCTATTTCTCCCAGTAGGTTTCCCACCAGTCCTTGACATAGGGGGCAGCTTTAAGGAGTGCAAAAATACTACTTTCTTGGTCAAAATATTCATGAACCGAGAAATATCCTTCTAACAGATTCAACCATATATCTACGATATCTGCATCTATTTGGCCCTCAAATATGAGAATGCCAAAGTTTACTTGTACCTTAAAAGGAGTGGCGCCTCGAGAGTGGTTGTTGGATGTAGATGCACTGCCAGTGGGAAGTCGTTGAAGGATCTGGGAAAAGTTGTCCATCATCGCGTTCCTTTTTTTCTCAAGGGCCTCCTCGAGAAATATTTTGATAGGATCTCCTACTCCCTCATATTTATTTTCTTCCCCCATGGGTGGCCGTCGGGGTTTACGAGGCTGATCTTGCAAAGGTTCAACCAAATCGAGCCCTAACTCCTTATACCCCGACCTCGTTGGAGACATGTAAAGAAGGATCGAGAATGAGAAGACCACTCTAAACCACTGATCCAGATTTATGCAGGAACACAATGAAATATATAAATACACATAAACACAGATATGCAACAGAAATAAAACTTCATTTCATTAATAACAAATGATTGAAATATGCTTACACACAAAATGGAAATAAACTAGATAGGGCACTGGTAGCTTATCTTTGAGAAGATATGTCACAACTACTTGCCTTTGAACTGTGTTACAATGAGGCTCGAAGGCCTAATTAATATTTAGAAACAATGGAAAACCCTAAACACCCAAATACCTAACCCTAGGAGATGAAATGCCAAGACTATGGGCCCTGTTTGGGTAAATTGGTACATCAACATCCCGAGGACGTAACTTTGGCATACGATATATGTTTGATGTGCTCAATCCTCGTTATAAATATCTATCTTAGGACTACAACTTTTGATGTGAGCAATATCGAAGGAACTTCCATGTGGCTCCCTGTTTTCCCAAAAACATCGTTTAGGGCCTCAAAACGGCTCTGGAAGTTCAGCACCCGAAAAACTGCTAAAAATAGTAAACTGTGCGGAAACTGAAAAACTGAAAGAAGCAATGGTGTGGGTCTAAATGGAATAGGTGGGTGGCCACCAATATCCACCTAGATCAAGCTTTCACAAAACTTGCTGATTTTTTTCCTTTTCTAGAGACTGAACTTGTACATAATGCCACATCTCTAATATTTGAGATATGATTACGAAATTTGTACCAAAAATACTATAAACTGTCCTCTTTCCAATGAAACTATTTTAACTAAATTTGGATCTTCACTGAATAATATATGACTATTTTACTCAGAACACATGTTTGAGACTAATTATAGGACTAGTCAAATATCCCTACCTTGCATAGCCTATATCTCATAAATTAAGGAGACAAACTATGAATTTTTATCACAAGTACTTAGTTATGTATCCTTAGGATATTGATAATCTCACAGTCTAAAAATACACCAAAAGAAATTTATAGTAAATTTCTCAATATGACTCGTTTGAGACTGATTTCAAGGCTTGTAAAATGCCCTAAATTCCATAGGATGTATATATGAAAGTAAAAGGACACATAACCTAAAATTTTGACCAAGAGAACTTCAATATGTTTTCTTAATCTCCTAAAAATTGCATAGTCTAAAACTTTACAAAAAAAAATTATAATGAAAAATCCAAGATGACTCGCTTGAAGCAACAAAACCCTAGGATTAATGCTATCAAACCAAATTTTATGAACCAACTACTTAAAAATATCATAATAGAACATAAGTACACACCATGTACACCAATGTGAGAGTGGATTACAACTCCAAGATATATAAGAGATATGAGTTACACAATAATTCCTTAAAGAATAGGAGAACCTCCTCCAGGTACCTCAATACATTCATACATCACAATTCACATCCCTTCAATAATGGCTACATGATCTCTATATATACTTATTCACACATTGCACATGTGTCCCATTTATTATTAATATGACCTTATTACATATACATTTACATTCAACCCCCTATATTCCCTCCCTTAGGGTCATATCATATACATTTAACCCCATTTATTTCCCCCTTAGGGTCATATCACCTGACTCCCCTGTTTCATTTATGCATTCAATTTTTTACTTGAGGTGGTGGGAAGGAATGTATGGCCCCTTATTTAGGGTGTCTATATGATCTGCATGGGTGATCCGAATACACCCACGTAGCTATGCAAACTTGTATTCTAGTCTCTCGTGCCATACTGTACGATGAGGGACTGCACAGTCATGCCGAGAACAATGCAATTGTTGGGATAATAGTTTCATAGGTAAACACATTTGGATGGATAGAAGTGGCATATATGGCATGCATATTTGATAAACAATAGTGTGGAAATGGTTTGTGAAACTGTTAGGTGAGACAACCGTGCAAAATGCATGACAAATGTGAAATTTGTGATTTTTTTATGAGGTTTAGATATTGACTCTCCCTCTTGTGTATATATATCGACACTACAAATAGAAATTGTGTCAATTCGATGGTGAGATTGAAACTTTTATTCCCTCTATATAATAGTTCAGGCAGGCCCATATGTGAGGTTTTAGATTCTCGACTATGGCCTTCTCAAATTCCTTGAGTGTCTATTCTTGCATTCCTAGGAGGAGTTTTTGCATTTTTTTACTGCGATGTAGAGGCCAAACCATCGGACGTTTGAGGTGAGGGGTCAGATGCTCGAGATATTGGATGAGGTTGACTTATATTTTTTAAATGGGCTCTCCATTCAAGGAGAGGTTCCAAAGGTAATCCCCTAAATGGGCTCTCCATTCAAGGAGAGGTTCCAAAGGTAATCCCCCGAATGAAGGGCAGGACCACCATATAGGCTTTGGATAACTAGTATTATATCGATGATGATGTAGTGAGTGGAGGTTCCATTTGGATCTCACGTATCCAAAATTTGGTCCCTCATGTAGTGGCAATGATGGTGGTATGAATATGAAAATCCTTGAGCACATAGAATATTACTAGTTCCTATATGTAGATTGTGGAGCATGTGCTCTAGGGCCATCATTACGCTTGGGACTTTCTGATGAGGCAGGACATGCTTGCGTAGATGACATGGTGTTATAAAAAAAATAGGGGGAATTCACCTTTGGTTTCATCCTCTATTGCTTCTTCCTTGAATGGGTGGTGATCCTATGCCAACAGATCCTCTTAGAGGTGGTTGGGCCGACCCAACCCCAGATGAGATGGTGGCGGGAGCTCCTCATCTAAGAGGGGGGTGAGATGGTGGGGAGTATTTTTACTCTCCCATATTAGTGGTGGTGGGGGAAGATCCTATATATTATTCTTGAGTACTCGTATGCTGGTATGGATTATCAACATGATCCATATATGATATTCTCCCCGAGTGAGGATTGGGATCAATGAGGCGATTACGTATATTTTTGTGTATTTTATGTTTGACTTTTATTTTTATTTCATGTTTTTATTATCTGACACATTACTAATGGGTAATATATTTTTTGATTAAATATGTGGGACCATGAGGCCAAGAGGCTCCTATTGTGAGGGACATCCCATCGCCAACAGGTGAGTCGATAGCGACAGGTCAAGGAGAGCCTGTGAGAGTGGGACAGTGACGAGGTCGTCATAATGCAAAGGTTGGACATGTGCACCAATAGTAGGAAGATATGAGGGATGAGGGAGTATCATAGCCATAGGCAGGGCTTTGAGTGCAGTAGGCAGACCTCTGTCAAAATTTTAAATGAGTACTTTAAGGAGTGAGGGAGGTTGGATGGATTGATTTGGAGGAGGTTTTGGAGGCCTGTATAATTAGTTCTCCTAAGTGGCACCTGTTGGTTGTGGAACCTAATTATATTCCTAATTTAGAGGTCCAGTTTCAACCACATTTGGATCCCAATCCCTAGTGGGGGTTTGTATTGTATTATTTTCATGATTATCCCCACACATTTTTCATTTTGTCAAGTGTAGTTGGGGGTTCACAAGGGGGGAAACCCCAAGAAAAAAAACTTGGGAAAACTTTTTCATGTATTTTGGGTGGTTTTGGAACATAGTTTTTTAGCCCATGGTTTTCTAATTCTAGTTAAGGAATTAATGTTGTAATCTAATCCAGGACAATGGATTAGGGATTTTGGATGCCACGAGATCCTATATATTTTATTGTAATGATGAAGTTCATACAATGTGAGAGAGAGTATTGTGATTTTGAGAGAGTGAAGATGAGGTTGTAGTAGATGTGTTGCATGTTTTATCCCTTCATTTTGTTGGACAAAATAAAGGAAGGATTGGTTGTTTCTTTGTGGATGTAACCCATATCAGGTGAAACACATATATCAATGTATCTCTTGTATTATGTTATTATATGTTTTATTTCCACATTCATTTTGATTTGTTTTATTTATTATTACTCTATAATCATATTCATAACAATTGGTATCAGATTCGAAGGTCTATTTGGCCAATAAACTCACATGAAAGGAGGGTTCCTAGATCGAGTGGGAGAAATGGCAGAAGAAGGAAAGCTCAAGGTAGATAAGTTTAACGAACAAAACTACCAACTATGGAAGATAAAAATGGAGAAATATCTACACCATGATAATATTTCTCTACCATTTGGATGGAATAGCAGAGAAGTCAGTGACTATGCAGGACAAAGAGTTTAACTAATCACTAATCACTTAAATGATTTTAACATAGTCACCAGTTAGTTAAGTTCTATATGAGTAAAATTTGATGATGAGGTTCAGGATATTTTGATTTTGTGTGCATTTCCAGAAAACTAGAATGGATTAGTCATGGTTTTGAGCAATTATGTTTCTAATTCAAATACTTTAAAGTTTGATGATGTTGTTGGTGTTATCCTTAGTGAGGAAATACGACGAAAAGGCACAAGTGATACATTAGGTAATTCTTTGATTGTGGAGAATAGGGGAAAACAAAGGGAGAGAGGAAATACCCCAGGGAATTGTGGGAAGTCTAATAAGGGTATATCGAAATCTAGAGGGAAGTTGGAGTGCTAGCATTCCAAGAAGAAAGGACACATGAAGACATATTGTTTTTCTAGGAAAGGAAAACAATGAGATGGACAACAAGAGAATAATCAGGAAGCAAATGTAGTAGGTGTTGTGTTGCAATATTATTTAATCCTTTCATTAAATAATATTACTAATTCTTGGATGGTGGACTTGGGGGCTTCATTTCATGCCACACCCCTAGGAAATATTTTCAAGACTATGTTCAAGGTGATTTTGGACATATTTATTTGGGTGATGTTAAACCATGTAAAATTGTTGGAAAGGGTAAGACACAAATAAAATTACAAAATGGAAAGAAATGGTCGTTGAAAGAGGTGAACCACTTTCCTGATTTGAGAAGAAATCAGATTTCAGTAGGGAAGTTGGAAAGTGAAGGCTATACCATAACATTTATAGAAAATTTGTGGAAGGTCACTAAAGGATCATTGATAATATAAAAATGGGAGAAGGTAGGTACATTGTATTTATGTACCAGTAATGATGACTCTTCTATTGCTTTAGTTTATACATGTGATCTGTATTTAGGAGCAGAACGAACTGATTAACATATTGAATTCAATAAACACAGAGATATGAATAATAACACATATATCCAGTGAACAATATCTTCTATTGAATAAAGGAAAATAGGGTGAAACTGTAAAACTGCAGAACTAAAACACTTGCTCGAATGGTGGTAGCTATCTCTGAGAAGAGATGTGTCTTCTATGCACATGTTTGAGAAGAATGATTACAATGAGGCTCCATAGGAATTTTTTATATTACTCATGAATTCCAAAACCCTAGACATCCAAAAACCTAACCCTAGGAGGTGGAACGCCAAAATTCATGTGGGCCCCTATGGATAAGTTGGTACCTCAACTTCCCGGGGTCGTAACTTTTGCATAAGACCTCCATTTTAGGCACGTGATAGCCTGTTGGAAAGGTATTTCAGAGAGCTACACTTTACACCATCAAAATCTAACTATGTCTACAATTTGGTTGTGCCAAGCCAAAAAATCACAGTTTAGGCCTCCAAAACAACCCTAGAAGTACAACAAGATGTGTTGTCATGAAAAAATACAAAATAAGCCAGTTGGATTAGGTGAGAGGCCACCAATATCCACCTGGAATATGTGTAGGGCTTCAGACAACCCCAGAAGTGTAGAACCCACAATTACAAAGAAGTACATAAGAATGTGTTGAACTAAAAACAGATAAGAGGAGCCAGTTGGAATAGGTGGGTGGCCACCAATATCCACCTGGATCAATCCTCCCCCCTTAGGAAACAATGGTCTCCAATGCATTGATTTCCCCCATCAGGTGAGGAAACATCTATTGGATTTGGCTCTGAGTGTGCCACTTGCCTTGGTGTAGGAGATGCCCTGCCTTGACAACTCGATAAATATGGATCTGTTGTTGGCGAGTGCCCTTGACCCATGTGTCCACTATATAATCAGTGGAGGATTATTCCATGTAGTTAGGGTTGATATCTGTTGGTTTCAGTTGTTCTACAATCTCTGAGGTGTCCAATAATGGTGGAAAATATGGCCGAAGGAGGTCCACATTGAACACAGGGTGCAAGCCAAGGAAGGGTGGAGTGTTGAGCTCAAAATAATTGCTACCCACAACATTGGTGATAGTGTAAGGCCCATAGAGAAGTGGGAGGAGCTTTCAATGGGGACCTATGAGACGCTCCTTCTACAAATGTAACCAAACTTTGTCGCCAACCTAAAACCGGTGTGGTACCCTATGTTGATCATGGCGTTGCTTGTACTTAGCATTGGATTTCTGCAAAATCTACTAGCCATGTTGGTGGATGTGTTTAATCCCATGTACGTGGATGCTTAGAGTTGTACATGCGCAAGATGTGCACAATCATATGATTGATGACCTTTGTTTGGCAGTGGAAAGTAATGGATTTAGTGATCTTGGTGTCCAACAATGACCAAAGAATTGACCAAAATGTGCTGAGGAAACTGTTGTCCCGGTCAGAGATGATGGTCTGTGGTATCCCAAAATGGACCCACACTCATTCGAACACGATCTTGGCAGTATCTTCCACTGTGATATTCTTCTTGCAGGTGGTGATGATGGTCATCTTTGAAAACATATCAATGACCACAAAGACACAGTCATTGTCATGCTTGGTGGACTAAATGCTAGACATGTAATCCATGGAGATGGATTCCCAAGGCTTCCTTGGAGTAGGAAGAGGGGTGTATAAAACTTGCTTCTTGATGAATGTCTTGGAAATGGAACAGACAATGCAAGATATGATATATTTTATGTTCACAATCTAACCAAAGGTCAAAGTATAAAATCTCATTATTTGTGTAATAAAGAAATTTCAATTCCTACCTCCTTTCAAATTAAATCTATAAAAAGAAAACATATGAAAATATATATTTATATACATTGAAGGCTACCAAGCTGAAATTATTAAAATTGAAGGGCCTATCCTTATCCCTCACATACACAAGCTATTCAATTTAGCAGTCAAGCAAAGCTTCCCTAAACCCTGGACACAAAGCCTCATTGTTCCTATTTTTCAAAATGGGGATAAAAACATTCCCTCTAATTATAGGACCATTGTGCTTAGCTCGATTTTAGCCAAGATTTATGGAATTATTTTGGAAAAGAAGATTATCCTTTGTCTAGAAAGACACGATAAAAGAACTAAAGGCCAAGATGGGTTTATGAGGTATCATTCAACTATGGACCATCTTTTTACCTTTAGGATCATTGCAGATGAGTTCCTCAATACTAAAACCAATCTTTTTTGTTGTTTCGTTGACTTTAGAAAATATTTTGACATGGTTCCTAGGAAAAACGTTTGGAATAGGTTGGAAGATATAAAATTGCCTCTTGAGTTGAGGGTTACTACAATAAGGATGTATGCGAACATTATTTATAAGTTTAAAAACACTGAGGTATGGTCGAAAGAGATTAACTACAACATTGGAGTCAAACAAGGTTGTCCCTTGTCCCATACCCTTTTTGGCATATACATTGACAAGTTAGAAGATTGCTTGGAAAAAGGAGCTTGTGTTGGTCCTACTCTCACCGGTATAGTCATCAATCTTCTTCTTTATGCCGATGATATCATTCTTATGGTAAGGAGTCTCCATGATCTTGAAAACCAACTAAGAATCCTCAAGGATTTTTTCCCCAATATGAATATGACTCTTAATACTGATAAGACTAAAGTCATGATTATTAAATCCAATAAGATCACTTATGATACCTTCGTATATGAAAAAAACAACTTAGAGGAAGTGAATTCATACAAATATCTTGGAATTGATATTCACCACAAGCTCAATTGGAATTATAACATTGAGAAAAGGATTATTGGGGGATGGAAAGCTTATTATGGGCTTGAAAACAATTGTAAATCAACCGATCTTTGGAGCTGGGATAAGAAGAAACTCTTCTTTGAGATTCTTGTTACACCTGTTATTCTTTATGGATGTGAAGTCTGGGGCTATAGTATCTCTCGTGAATCCTCGAGAAAGATAGAGCAAATACAAAAGAATTTTATAACCTATAATCTCAAAATTAAAGGAAATATGCTCTATCCCATCCTCCTCTTAGAAACAAGCCTCTCCCCCCATTGAGAGAACGACTATGACTAGATACCTAATGTATAAGAACAAGTTAAACAACATGGAAGACAAGAGGCTTCCTAAAATTGCTTCAAATTTGAGTTGTAACCACCATCGACTCAAGCGAGGATGGCATAAAGATGCTCGATCTTGGATAAACTATTGGGGAATCATGGAAGACACCATTTTGCAAAATAAAGATACTATTAAAAATATCATCAAATCAAAATTTGAGAAAATGTGGTGTGATAAAGAGTTAGAGGAAAAAATAAAATTAAGGTATTATAAGGATGTAATCAACCCTAATCTAGAAAATCGAAATTATCTATTTGTTTTGATAAGTGTAAAGAAAAAATAAGCATTGCTAAGATAAGAAAAAATTATCGTGAGCTCCATAGTGAAACTGAGCGTTGGTTAATTTCTAAAACGCCATCGGATGAAAGAGTGTGTCACCTTTGTGACACTAAGAAGGTTGAAGATGAAAAACACTTTCTCTTAGATTGTCTAGCCTATACCCAAATTAGATCTCATTTTCGAAATATCTGTCACACTACCAACTTTCCTAACCTCTTAACTCAACAAAACTATGGTGATATTGGAAAGCTTCTCTTAATGTTTTTAGAGCACAGAAACAAAATTTTAAAGAATCACAAGTAATCACTTACCCTCTTAAGGTCCAATATACCAATTCAATCTTAGTGGACGTTAATCATCATCATCATCATTATAGTTTTACTAAATGATTTATATTAACTAATTATAATTAGAAAAAACATATATTCGAGATTTACAAAATGATTTATGTCAATTAATTAAAAAAATAATAATTTTATTATATTTGATTATTGTAATTATTTTTCTTTAATAATTTAAAAATTTAAAGTTAATATAAAGTCTTTTTAAATTTATATTTTTATATTTTAAAAAAGAAAAAATTAATTATATTATATTTAATTATTATAATCAATTTTTTTTTTATAATAAATTAAAAATTAAAATTATTTTATAAAAAAAATAAGTTACGTAGATATAGATGTGTAGTTAAAAATGTGTTAAAAGTATTAGTCTATCTCACACATATATAAGATATATAATATTAGACTCTCATAAGCTAGTGTGGAAATGGAAAATCCAGAAAAATGTGAAAGGATCGCTCCCATGTTCTTTTTTGACGCATATTCCGGGCTTACAGCTCTAGATTTGATGTATTTTGAAGATGTCTCTATGGGACTTTGGTCGACATCTACACAATTTTTCAACTCATACATGATGTATTTTGGTTTTTAGATTTTTTAAAATTTTAAAATGTAATTTGATGTATCTCCATCTTTTTTACATAGATTTTTTTTTGGACATAAGTTATTAGAATATCACATGTATTTATAGATGTTATTTTGTTATTTCTTTTTTTATAAACAAGGGATATCATACACCAATTTGATATGTGGTTTGATGATGACCTTAAAAACATAATATTATATATGTATGTTAATTTAAAATTTTAAATATTTTTTTTAAATAAAATTAATTTAGTTGTGATATTTTTAATATTTTCTCTTAAATTGATGTGTTTATATCCAAATTAGATCATAATTTCAAAATATCTGTCACAAAGCTTCCTAACCTCCCAAGTCAACAATTTTGGAATAAACTAATTTTGGTCTCAATGGATGTTAATCATCATCATCAATTCAAAATTAAAACAAATTTACTTAACATAATATTTTTAGGTGTTGTCTAAACAATCTACTTTTTGAACTTGTTCACCTCAATCCGAATCAAATCTTGATGAAATCACTTGTTTAAATTGTACTCAACACTCAACAATTTTTTACCTGATTTCAAGAAAAAATGATCCGAAAATATTGCCTATAAAAACTCCAAAAAAATCAAATATTTAGAGTAAACTAATATTAATGGGATAGATTAATTTTAGTGTCCAAAAATAGATAGTTTACCTTAATTGTAATCACCTTAAAATGAGGGAAAATAAAAATATATATTCTATCATTAAAAAAATAATAAAAAAAAAATTATACACAATTAAAATGTATTTATATTAAAATAATATATTTATACAAAATTTAAAAGAAATAGTTATAGCTACTTTTTCATATAAATTTATATAAATTTAAAGGGTCTACGGCTTTGTGAAGATTCCTTAACTCTAACTAACTAACTAATTTCATGATGTTGCTTGAACTTTAAGTGTAAATATCAATACAATTCATAGAAAAGGGGGTTGGTGTTGAGATTTAAAGATTGAAAATTTAATAAATATTCTATAAAAAAAAATTATTAAAAATATTAAATGATCTATTATATAATAAAATACAATTAATTGTAAGTAAAATAATTTAAAAGATTAATGAATAATAAGAAAATTATTTAAAATATTAAATGATCGATTATATAATAAAATACAATTAATTGTAAGTAAAATAATTTAAAAGATTAATGAATAATAAGAGTAAAGTAATTAAGTTCTCCAAGTATGTATTGTTAAGGTATTTCTTGATATTAAAGTAAATATGTAGGAACAAAAATCTAAAACTAACAATTAAAAAAAGTTAAAATAATTAAAATATAGAAATGAAATAATTATATAATTGTTAAAAAAAAGTTAAAATAATTAAAAATATAAAAATGAAATAATCCATATCATTATTGAAAAGTAATTAAAAAATTTTAAATAAATTTAATAGATAACCGTTAGAAAATAAAATTTAAAATATTAAATAAAAAATAAAAAAACTGTAAAGTGAAGGTGAAATAATCCATTTTCAAGAAGTATTTATATCTATAAATAGCTTCCGAAATTTTCAAAAATTAGTCGGTAGAATTTTATTCAAATTGTAGCGGGCAGATTTGTAAAGTGACATGAAATATGTTAACAACGGTTCGAATGGTGTGCGGGACTATTCTTTTGCCTTCGACAACCCTTATTTTTCAGACTGCATACTGCACATAGAGCTCATGTCAGATTCAGAAGAAAATGGGGACGGGGTAGATGCAACGACAAAAATGTTCAAACAACATCCTGCAATGACAAGTAATGGTATCTTCAAAACAAAACGGGGAGGGAATAGATGGGACAATAACATCGTACATGGTACTTCTTTAACTCTGAAGTAAAGTATATTGTATTGGTGTAGTTGTAATTTTGAAGGAAAGTATATGTAGAGGAGCAATATTTCTACTGTGGTGGTAAATTTTGGTAGGTAAGTTTTGTAATTTTTTGTTTAATAGTGGAAAATATATTGAGAATTTGTGATTTGACAAGGGGTAAGGTTTAGGTAAACATATATGAGTGAGTTTTTATCTTTAGAGCATCTTGGATCACTTTTAGAGTTATCCTTTTTACTCTTTTAACCTTATTATAATAGGTTAATATGGTTCTTGTGGGAATTGAAATTGGATTGTTAGTTTTGTACTCTTTAAACTTGAATTTGAGTTTCCAATAAGACATTTAGTCAATTGTGATGAGACTACAAAGGTAGACTTGCCACTTGTAGAACCAACAAATGTGTTTAAGGATATTTTGGCCCTTGCTAAATCATAAGTTACATAGCTAATGCTTACTTATGCACTATTGGTGCTAACAATGACTCCAACTATAAACTTTTCTTTTTAGGTTAATTTTTTTTTTGAAATAAAATATATTGATAATACTTTAATTTTAAAGTAAAGTGTATTTTTTCTTAGACTGTTAGTAATGAGAGAGTTAGACTACTACTAGTGGATATAATATAAACATTTTATGTTTTTGAGGGAAAATTTAGGAAAATAGTTAGAATTGAAGTTTTCACTAATTAAAATTATATATAAGAAGTGTCTTATTGATATTTTAGGATTTGAATCAATTTATGTCTTAAAAACACAATTTTTTCACTATAACATTGGTCGAATCAAATAATTATCCATGCAAACAAATAAAAAAAAAATAAATTTTTACACTAGACTAGCTAGTAGTGTGATGGTATGGTGAGGCATCAAGTTATTCAAAGAGAAAGTAAAGCATTAATTTATTGAGGAGGAAGGTTTAAGAGTTTGAGAAAGTAAAGCATTAATTTACCAAGAGGAGGAAGGTTTAAGGGTTTGTAAGGTAAGTGGAATTCTTCAATTATTTTTTAAAAGTAAAATCAGGTAAACCAAAGATAATTCCCAATTTCCAAAAAAACCTTGTGAAAACTCGATTCTTTGCCCATCGAACCCTAAAACTTGGATGTTCCTTGTGACAATGTAATTTTTCAATGTGACCGTCACGCTACAATCACTGCTGAGAGTATTTACATGTGTTCCATCACCTTGCCATGCAGATCATGAAGATGCAAGCAGACCAGTTTGTTGTTTCGTGGGCATGGATTGCACTAATGTTGCTCTCAGTGTCAGAAATATACATGTCAACTCAGCAATACTGGCGGAAATGTGCCCTTTGGTTTTCAAAGTAAGAAAAGCTTATTAAAAGTGAAACGCTTGTATTTTTCCCGATGTACTCTTTCTTAGTTTTTTCTGATTCCCTTCTGTCCCTTCAGGTATGTTCACTGGAATTCGCAAATGCCATGCTGGAATCAGAGAAACGACATTTCACTTTTCATATACGTTCTTCAGGTATGTTCACTCGTACTTATCATAGTTATTCTGCGCTTTGGAATACTGTTTTACAATAATTCTTCGGATTAGGTTTCAATTTAGTATCTGAAGATTTTTATGGTGTTGTATTTTATTGCAGAGGAAGAGGCTTTCATAAATGTATTGAGGTTTATGTATCGGGGAGCACTTCAACTGCGTTGTACCACGGAGGTGTTGGACGTGTTAATTATTGCTCTCAAGTTGGATGTCACAAGATGTGTTGATCATTGCCTCAGGGCATTGCAGTCATCAATGTCAATAGAGTCTGCATTGCTTTTTTTACAGCTCCCGCCGACTATGCTTACAAATCATGCAGTGCAGTCATTGGTAGAGTTTGGAAAGAAGTTTCTTGTGGAACATTTAGGTTGTATTGAAAAGTAGGTTTTCTTCTGGCAATGATTCTTTTTATGCCTATTGCAAGGATATCTTTTTTTCTATGGATACAATTGCTGGCATTACTTTCTCTTTGTTCAGTAAGAAACAATAAATCAGTCATGTTTGCTTTCTAGAATGTACTCAAAAGCATCACAGGAATGGGAAGAAATTTTAAATTGCTGATGTTGGGACAATTCTCGTGGAAGATTTTTCATTTGCCCTCACTTCCAAATTGTGTTAGCCCTGGTCATTTTATTCTCAAACTAATGAATCGGTTATGTCCTGATCATGATTTTCAGATTTTCAGAAGTGCTTCTGGATCTTCCTTTGGTCGGCATTGAGGCCGTGCTGTCAAGCGATGAGTTGAGAGTTGAATCCGAAGACGCAGTGTATGATTTTGTCATAAGTTGGGCCAGAAAACATTATCCAAATCCTGAAAAAAG
>SNQJ01S0087885.1:4254-14529 GCA_010110895.2 Picea sitchensis | reverse complement strand
TTCTATTGTTATTGTAACCTAACATTACAAAATAACATTTATAGAAACATATTCACATATGCATGTTTACTTCCCCTACTTAATGGGGCCTTTGCAAATCAGAATAAACAAAATGACATAACATAATGCCATAGTATCAAAATTGGATGCTAGAAGATCCAGTGTGCTTATCGACTCATCTTAAGACTTGGTCCAAATTTTAAAATGTAAGTACCTTAATTTTCAAGACTTAAAAAGTGAAGGATTATAATATTTATATTTTTTATTAAGCACTCATACCTGCCACACTTGCATCCTGCAACCTACTCTTTTACAAAGGAAAATTGAGGCATTATCACCCATAGTTTGAAAGGTTTTAACTTTTAACCCTCTCACACAACTCCACCCTTGCAACATTGAGATTTTTTCACGAGGAAGGGTATTTGAAAACATGAATATAAACTAACTCAAAATTTAGGTATCATCAAACATTAAGTTGGAGCTAATAAATGTGTTACTGTTTATTGTCTTACACGATTCAATGGTTCTATTGAATCATGCTATCAGGCTGTCTGTTTTGCGATCCCTGAAGTGTGGGGGGTCTATTAATCCATTTCAAACGTTTCCCACCTTTGCTAACATAGGTAGTTCAATATCTATAAAAAAAATGAAAAATATTTCTCTATATTTTTTTAACAAAATTATTTTGTTTCTTATAGGTCGTCATTGATGCCCCTCAGGAGGGAGAATCAGAACCAGAGCTTACTGCCAGAGCTGCTGCGATGTAACTGTTTATCTTGAAGAAAGTAGCTAATGAGAGTCACTGAAAAGAGCCATCCATCCTACACCATACAGCAAAGAATCGAAGTTGTAATCTATGCATTATTATTATTGGCCAACAATGTTGCCTTGTAACTGCTCTTGTTGGCTCCAGTGAAAACCCTTCTGGGTTGGGTGCAACATACAGGACTAGCAGAAAATTATTGTGTACAGAAACTTGCTCAAGCTGTACTCTTGGTCGTAAGCGCAAAACAATTGTGGCTGTAATTGTATCCAATCATTTAATGTAAAAGACACTGTCATCTTCATTTGATTATACCATCCAAGATGTCTGGCATCTCCACGAGCATCATTTCTCAACATAGGCAAAAGTTGTACCAGAGAAGCTGCTGTTGTACTAACCCATTTGTTTTCTTGTATTTCAGAGCCCGTGGTTCAATTTTAAAATATGGATAGATAAAAAATATTAGTATACCTCATGGGCAGTTAAAAGAATCCCAGGCATGTAGACACTAAATTTGTTTTGGAATTGCTGTAAATATCAATAACATCATACTGCCTACTATTTGTATTTTTTGATTGCCAAGGAAATACCGCAGATATGATCACAAACTACAGTCACAAGGATGCAAAGATACTTACATACAAATAACACGAGGCAAATATGCAAGCATAAGAAGAGAATTATCTGAACTGTGCACATACGTTGTCCATATACAGTTAGGTGAGTCAAAATTACACCCCTAAAAGACAAAAAGGTAGGTGGAAAAGTTAAAAGACAAAAAGGTAGGTGGAAAAGTTAAAAGACAAAAAAGTAGGTGGAATAAAATATAGTTAAGATAAAGTGCAAACATAATGCGTATGTATCTAACATAATACATATGTATCTATTCACTAGATTGAGTCTTATCAATTCCTTTACGTTCACATGACATTGTTCTTAATTTCCAGTAAAGTTGGGGACACACCCTTTTCAATTGAAGCCAAAATAATTTTTGGGTTTTGTATAGCTGGGTTCTTCGTATGAACCTGTCTTTTTAATAAAAATGGAGTCAAGAAAACAAATAAGTTCTGTTGAAAAGTATTAATTACCAAAGATAATACTTATTGTGCAAGGAGAACATGAACAATAGGAATTACCTGTGAAGAGTGTAAATGATGGTCTTAAATGATACTAAAGGTGTAATGTCCCCATTGGCCTAGGGAGCATAAGGAGGGGTTCCGCTAGCCTAAATGGGTTCTCGTAGGCCAAGTCGGAAAAGTTACCTAGGGAACTCAACTTTTGCTTAGGAAATGACTTTATAAAGTGAAAACGAGGAAAATGGGACATGGGTCTTAGTCAAATAAAGTTACTTAAAAATTATAAAGGGTGCAAGCATAAAGTGACTTTAAAAGAAAATTAAAAAGGTAAAGTGAGCGGGAAATAACTCAATGGAGAAATAAAAGAGGGAAGAGGAGGCGCCCCTCATTCTTGCATTTGCTCATTTGAAAAAAAGATTTTGTAGAGCTCTCAAAAAGAGAGACTAGGGTTTTTGGAAACCCTTGTTGTGTACTGGTTTCGGTGTTGCAACGATACACCTAGCTAGTCTTACGAAGGTAATCACTCAGATTTCGTCATTTCACTTCATTGCCATCAAAGATCTTGCTCATATCACAGTCAAGATTCGATTTGGAATAGCATTTCTGGACTGAAGGCTGGTCTTTCATAGTAGGGCGAAATTATTGAAGGAACCATCCACATTCTTCTTGTTGGGCGCATATCTTAACAGTGGGGCAATATCCCTGAAGATTGAGCTGAAATACAAGGGTTGAATGACTTGAAGAAGGCCGAGTTTCCCTCAAGAAAAATCGTGGGTTCTTGCTGCACTATATTTTCTGTGAGTTGGATGCATATCCATGGGAGAGACAACGCCATTCTCCCTTGTGGGCTGAGTTTTCTCACCTCAGAAAGTTGTGTGCCTTTTCTGGGCAGAAATTTGTGGTTCTGGGGGTCGATTTCATTGCCACTAGATTGTCTTTTCATTGCTGGACGAACTGCTGATCTGGGGGAAGTCGACTTGTCTGTAGCACCTGATTTCTTACCATCTGGGCAGGGTTATTTCTGCGCTGAGTTTTCAGTGAACAAATTGTTGTTTATCATTGGGTGTGCTGCAGTTGTTTGGAGGCACGTTTTTGCTGCAATCTGAGGAAAATAAGGTAAAGTACAGCCACCAAAGTTCACCCCTTAAATCTATGAAGTTGCTGCCCCAATTGTTCATCTACAGAAATATATATCAGCACTGTTGTGATTGTTATCATTTGTGAAAGAGTTCCCTCACATATCTGGGTATATCTAGTGCGTGGGGAATTGATGCAAGCACACCCACATATTAGAATTCATATATCAGCCTTATATCTATACGTGGACAATCACCTCCAGGTCAGATATTGACTGTTGTATTATCATTTAATTGAAATACTTATATATGATCAATTCCTGTTGCTGCAGTTCTATTATGGGTGTCGTGGTATTTGAATAAATGTTATGAGCAAGAAATCAATTGTTATATTTTCCAAGTCTCTTTCCTTATTGTTATTTGTGGAAGTTTATCTTTGCCAAGAATATCTCAGACTGCATCTACAGTAGTTTGTGGGTAAACTGTTTGACAAAATTCCTCAGAGATGAAACTTAAACAAACTTGGAAATTTTGGTTGGAAATTTTACAGTGGTATCATAGCATGTTCCTCTGCAGCTGTGGACTCTAAGGGGCATTTATAATCAGATTTATGAGACCATAAGACGAACAGAACATTACTTACCGAAGATGTAGGGGAGGAACCCCAGATCCCCCTGGGTGGGAGGAAGAAGAAGTGGTTATAGAAGAAGGGACAGGAGAGGTAGCACCATCTATCACACCTAAGGGAAAATAAACTATGGGGGAAGAAGATGATACCAGGATCAACAGTTTGTTCAATAACTTGAATGATTTGGCCAAGGGTCAAAAGGCCATGATGGACCTTATGGGGCAACTTGCTAAGAATTCGTTGGAGGGCAACAAAGCAGAATCATAATGGTGATGGGGGTTCAAACAATGGAGAGGGTAGCCACTCACGCACTACCATGCAAAGCCACCCCCACTTGTACACCAAATCCCCCAGGTCCACTATGCCTCAATTTTTGGGGAATGAGGCCAAAGGCCCATTGATGCAGGTTGATCAGGATGAGCCCTATAGGGAATATTTAGAGGAGTACATGAGGCTAGGAGATGATTTCCACTCAACCATGTCCTTCATGGAGTTCTGCAATATGAGGAGAAGAAATCGACCGAGAGGGCCCATGAGGGCCATGACACAAAATTTTGAGTTGCAGTGTACCATTGGGAAACTCATTATTCCCAACTTCGACAGGGGCTCTAAATGCTCCGCTAGATCATGGGTGTAGAAGCTCGACACTTACTTCCAGCTACACCAGATGAAAGAGACAGATGCCATTAAGTTGGCCACCTTGCACCTGGATGGCGAGGCCCATGAGTGGTGGTAGCAATGGTTAATCACCTTGGGACATGCCGGGGTTACCTCCTACCTGGACTTCACACAGAGACTCATCGAGAGATTTGACAAGAAGGACCCTGAGCTTCACTTCAGAGAGCTGGCTCAGCGCAAACAGACAGGTAGCCCAGAGGCCTATATATATCTGAGTTCCATAGGGTTGTTGTGATGGTGTCAGACATTTCAGAGGGCCGTTTGGTGATGTTGTTTGTTGAGGGGCTAACGGAGCCTCTACGAGGATGGGTCAAGGCCTACAAGCCTACCTCTTTACAAGATGCAGTCAGCATAGCTCGGGACATGTAGGATGCAGTACCAAAAAGTCAGTTTCCACCCAAACCCACTTTTACCCCGAAGACTAAGGAAATTAGACCACCTCAAAGAGATTGGGTCGACAAGCCCAAACTGGATGAAGAGACCAGGAGAGGACTGAGGAAAAATAAATTGTGTTTCAGCTGTCAGGAGCCGTGAGCACCAGGACATAAATGCACTGGGAAGGACAGAATGGGAAAGGCCCATTACATTGAGGTATACTCTGACAGTGATAGTGATGAGGATGAGGAGTTGGAGAAGGCACATGACCAGGGACATCCAACATCAAGAGAGGAGTCTTCACAGGCTGGGGCTAAGGACTCAGTCATGGCCTCGATGTCAGGATTTCCGAGGTATCATACTTTCAGGGTCAGAGGTGTCCTACAGGGGCACAAGGTGACAATATTGATCGATGGGGGAGCATCCCATAACTTCATTGACAATAACATGGTTGAGAGGAGAGGAATTCCGACAGAGGAATTCAATGGATTCACAGTGGTCATACCAGGAGGCCACCAGATGAGTTGCACCAAGTGGATTCCCAAGCTCACAATAACCATGGGAAACTACTCAATGAAAGATGATTTCTTTGTGGTGGACATACCAGACACCAATGTAGTGTTGGACGTTCAATTGCTTTACTCTATTGGGAGATACACTAATGATCAAAGGACCATGGAGATGGAGTTCATAGGCCTGGATGGAAAGAAAGTGGTCCTACAAGCCATGCACTAGTACCCACCAAAGATTGTTTCATCGCACAACATGGAGACAGTTATGAGGCATGGTGATATAAAGTTGGATGTAGAGTGTTTTATTTATGACAGAGAGCCACCCGATCGTCTGCAACAACTTCCAGAGGACTTACAAGTATTGCTCCGCAAACATAATAAAATATTTAATGACATTCCTCCTGGCATTCCACCTGATATAGCTTTTGAGCATATCATAGAGCTAGAAGAGGGGGTACAAGCAATTATCACAAACCCCTATCGACACTCTAAAGTTTATAAGGATGAGATTGAAAAAACCATTAAAGAATTGTTTAAAATGGGCCACATCCGCCCTAGTTCCAACCCATTTGCCTCTTCCGTGGTTTTAGTCAAGAAGAAGGACGATACTCTATGGATGTGTATTGACTACAGGGCTCTAAACAAGAAGACAATCAAGAATTAGTATCCCATACCCCGGATCGATGAATTAATGGATGAGTTCAGGGGAGCCAAATTTTTCTCGAAGATTGATCTTCGATCAAGGTATCATCAGATCAAGGTACGACAACAGGATGTACCTAAAACAACCTTTAGATGCCACTATGGGCATTATGAGTTTCTGGTCATGCCATTCGGGCTAACTAACGCCCCCGCCACTTTCCAGTCGTGCATGAATCATGTGTTCAATAAGCAATTGAGGGAGTTCTTATTGGTCTTCTTTGACGACATCCTACTATACAAAAAAACATGGGAAGACCATCTGCGACACCTAGATGAAGTACTTGGTATTATAGAGAGTCAACAGTTGTATGCGAAGGAATCCAAGTGCGAATTTGGTATGACATAGATGCTCTACTTGGGGCACGTGATTGGGGTGAATGGGGTACATGTGCACCAAGAAAAGATCAGGGAAATCATTGAGTGGCCAACTCCTAGGAATGTGACAGAACTAAAAAGCTTCCTTGGTCTTTGCACTTATTATAGGAAATTTGTTAAGGGGTTCTCACAGTTGACAACACCATTGATCGATCTCACCAAAAAGGGGGTTTTCGTTTGGATGGAGGAGGCCTAGGAGACATTCGAGAAAATGAAGCAGGTGATGAGCTCATGCCCTATTTTAGCACTCCCTGATTTCACTCAACCCTTTGTCTTGGAGTGTGATGCTTCAGGAATTTGTATAGGATCTGTATTGATGCAAAAAGGTCACCCAATAGCGTTTGAGAGCCGCAAACTCCGAGAGTATGAGCAACATTACTTCATATATGACAAAGATATGTTGGCTATAATGCATGCTTTGACCAAATTCCGATAGTACTTGGTGGGGAATAGGTTCAAGGTAAAGACCGATCATAATAGCTTGAGTTTTCTCATGGAGGAAAATGAGCTAAGCGAGTGACAACAAAAATGGATTGGTAAAATCCAAGCCTACAATTTTGAAATTGAGTATGTGAAAGATAAAAATAATGTGGTTGTTGACGCCCTATCTAGGATACCCACTCTC
Source organism: Picea sitchensis (assembly GCA_010110895.2). Lineage (NCBI taxonomy): Eukaryota > Viridiplantae > Streptophyta > Pinopsida > Pinales > Pinaceae > Picea > Picea sitchensis. The sequence continues at coordinate 7,719 of SNQJ01S0087885.1, read as the reverse complement.
TCTCTCATGGAGATTTCACAGGAATGGAAGGCACTTCTATTGGTATAACACTCCAAAAACAGGTTTGCTTGTGAGATACTTGATGGCTAGGTCTACGATGATAGGTACAGGGTTATTGACGACATCATATATTATAAGGACTGGATCTACTTAGTACCAGAATCTCAGTTGAAAGACAAAATTCTACATGTAGCGCATACTTCTCCTTTGGCAGGTCATCCAGGATACCTGAAGACTTATAGACAAATTCAAGAGAGGTTCGCTTAGAAGGGTCTCAAGACTGATGTATTGAAGTTTGTACGGGAATGCCACATATGTTAGAAAAACAAGGTGGAACATACCCATCCAACATGATTGCTCCAACTGCTTTCCATTCTTGAACAAAAATGGGAAAGCATTTCGATGGATTTTATTACAGGGCTGCCTCTGGTTCAGGGGAAATATTGTATCTACGTGGTGGTTGACAGGCTTACTAAATTCACCCATTTCTTCGCCATATCGTCCAAATACTCTGCAACACAAGTAGTGAAATTGTTCTTCAGAGAGGTATTTCCGCTGCATGGACTGCCCAAGACAATTGTCAATGACCGAGACAACAGATTCATGGGGGGGCTTTTGACAGGATCTATTCAGACTCGTAGGGATATAATTAACGCCTAGTACCAGTTATCACCCTCATAATGATGGGAAAGCCGAAATTGTGAACAAATGGCTTGAGGGGTATTTGAGAAATTATGTATCGGGGCAACAAAAGGCATGGATCAAATCGCTGCACTTGGGTGAGCATTTCTATAATACCACTTATCACATGTCGATCATGATGACACCTTTCAAAGCTCTGTATGGTTATGATGCCACCACCTTTGTGGATCGGGCATTTGGGGACAACCGGGCACCCAAAGCCAAAGATTGGATTTAGGAGAGTCAGAACATCTTGTGAACTCTCAAAGATAACCTGCAAATGGCACATGCTCAGCAGAAGATGTATGTCAACAAACATAGAGTGGAGCGCAGTTTCGAGGTGGGATACCTAGTATACCTCCGCTTGCAGCCATAAATGCAACCATCCTTGAAAATGAAAGGGGCGGAGAAATCGAAGCCACAATTCTATGGTCCCTACAGGATTTTGAGGCGAGTCGGGGTGGTAGCCTATGAATTAGAGCTTCCAGAGGGGTGTAAGATACACAATGTCTTTCATGTTTCATGCCTCAAGAAGGCAGTGGGACATCATGTTGTCATCTCTACAAAGTTACCACCATTAGACGATGAGGGGCAGTTGATTCTAATTCCAGAGGAGGTGTTGGAGACTAGAGAGCGGAAATTAAGGAACATGAGCATAAAAAAATACCTGATCAAATGGAAAAATATACCTATCGAGGACGCTACTTGGGAAGGGGAGCATATATTGCAACACCTTGGATTACAGTTGCTTGAGGACAAGCAATCTCAGGTGGGGAGGATTGTAATGTCCCCGTTGGCCTAGAAAGCATAATGAATGGTTCTGCTAGTCTAAATGGGTTCTTGTACGCTAAGTCGGAAAAGTTACCTAGGGAACTCAACTTTTTTCCTAGGAAATGACTTTATAAAGTGAAAAAGGGAAAAAGGGGGACATGGGTCTTAGGCAAATAAAGTCACTTAAAAATGATAAAGGGTGCAAGCATAAAGTGACTTTAAAATAAAATTAAAAAGGTAAAGTGAGCAACAAATAGCTCAATGGAGAAATAAAAGAGGGGAAAAGAGGAGGTGCCCCTCATTCTTGCATTTGCTCATTTGAGAAGAAGATTTTGGAGAGCTCTCGAGAAGAGAGACTAGGGTTTTTGGAAACCCTTCTTGTGTACTGGTTTCAGTGTTGCAATGATACACCCTAGCTAGTCTTACGAAGGTAATCACTCAGATTTCTTCATTGCACTTCATTGCCATCAAAGATCTTGTTCATATCACAGTTAGGATTCGATTTGGAATAACATTTCTAGAGTGAAGGCTGGTCTTTCATAGTAGGGCGAAATTATTGAAGGAACTGTCCACATTCTTCTTGTTGGGTGCATCTCTTAACAGTGGGGCGATATCCCTGAAGTTTGAGCTGAAATACAAGGGTTGAATGACATGAAGAAGGCCGAGTTTCCCTCGAGAAAAATCGTGGGTTCTTGTTGCACTATATTTTCTGTGAGTTGGGTGCATATCCATGGGAGAGACACCACCATTCTCCCTTGTGGGCTGAGTTTTCTTACTTCAGAAAGTCGTGTGCCTTTGTTGGGAAAAAGTTCGTGATTCTGGGAGTCGATTTCATTGCCACTAGATTGTATTTTCATTGCTGGACAAACTGCTGATGTGGGGGAAGTTGACTTGTCTGTAGCAACTGATTTATTACCATCCGGGCAGGGTTATTTCTGCGCTGATTTTTCAGTGAACAGATTGTTGTTTATCATTGGGTGGGTTGCTGCTGTTTGGAGGCACGTTTTTGCTGCAATCTGAGGAAAAGAAGATAAAGTACATCCACCAAAGTTCACTCCTTAAATCTATGAAGTTGCTGCCCCCAATTGTTCATCTACATGAATATATATCAGTATTGTTGTGATTGTTATCATTTGGGAAAGAGTTCCCTCACATATCTGGGTATATCTAGTGCGTGGGGAATTGTTGCAAGCACACCCACAGTGAAAAATTCATATATCAGCCTTATATATATACGTGGACAGTCACCTCCAGGTCAGATATTGATTGATGTGTTATCATTTAATAGAAATACTTATATATGATCAATTCTTGTTGCTGCAGTTCTATTATGGGTGTTGTGGTATTTGAATAAATATTATGAGCAAGAAATCAATTGTTATCTTTTCCCAGTCTCTTTCCTTATTGTTATATGTGGAAGTTTATCTTTGCCAAGAATATCTCAGATTGCATCTACAATAGTTTGTGGGTAAACTGTTTGACAAAATACCTCAGAGACAAAACTTAAACAAACTTGGAAATTTTGGTTGGAATTTCGAGAAATTCCAAGAAGGGAATTTTACAAAAGGTGGATGGAAAAAAAGGGTTAAGTGAGTACTTGTCCAAAGGAGGTTCGAGAAGATTAGTTGGAATAGTGATTTCTCCTCCCCACTTTAATGTGCAACTTGTGAGAAGGCCACATACACCACAGGATTTTGTTGAGAGAAGAGAACAATGTGAAAGAACTATTGATTAGACAAAAGGGGAGAGATCCATTGAAGGAAATAATTCTTTAGAGGATTATATGAAATGATTGTTGCATGAGTCTCCAATCCTAAAGGTTTATCTTGTCGTAGAGCTATAAAAATATGAAGGGTTTTGGGTTTTGGCTATTTGGGCAACATGAAAAACTAATAATAGAGTGCCTTCATGTAAGATTATAAACATAGGAAGGGGTGGCAGGTGCAAGGAATATTCTTTACGTTCTTGGAGAAAAGACAATAGCTACTTACGCTTGAAGTCTTGGTGAAGCTT
>SNQJ01S0087884.1:29058-48686 GCA_010110895.2 Picea sitchensis | reverse complement strand
TCAGCAAGATCTTTGTATTTTCATTTGGCATAGTCATATATAAAAGGATGTTTGGGAATTCTGTGTATCGAATAAATTCGTTATAGGGATATGCTCTGTAACATGCACTTCTTAGAAATCAATATTAAATTTTGGGTCATCCTTTTAGTTATAATTCTTTAATGTCTGTGTGTGTGTGTCAAAGGCCATTCGAGACTGGTAAAACCGACAAGGATCTTGCCTCTGTGCTTCTTTTCTTTAATTAAACCTTTGTTCAGTCGATGCCATCTAGATTTTGATGATATTATTGACCTGCAACGTTTTACTCAATGTTTGTATTTTGAAAAGGTATCTGGCCTTCTCTTTCTACATGAACCCATGTAGTTTGGACTTTACTATTAATGTCATTTTTTTATTTCTTTTCTTGAATAGTTTTCGATTTATTTGATTTGGTACATAATGTTAATGATGGGACCTTGTGATTGTGAGGGTACACATTGGGAAGTCTTGGGCTCCTCTTCCCCCTTCGATTTGTAACATTTTCTCAACCCAACACAACAAGGAATGGATACCAGGCTTCCAGTCATAAGTTAAGTGTTACTCTTTAATCCTTCCTGTCACTAATCATTTTTATTTTAAGTTATACTTATCTTAACTCTGCTGAAATAATACTAATGGTGCTTGAAATCTCATGCAGGGATTTTGGCCATGTGAAAGTTGTGGATGCCGACCCTCGTCATGCGCATAAGAGGTACTCAGGTTCCATATCGCCCCTCTCAAGGAGTGCCCTAGGTGGCTAAGGATTGATAATATTCTAACTTAAAAAGTTATCATCGTGGGTGAAGATTTGTTTATTTAAAGGTAGTTGATCATTTAACTCTGTAACTTACTTTTACGGTAGAGTATAAGGATCGAAATTTAATATTGTATGTCCGAAATAATGATATATATTGAATATGACTAAATCATTATTCGAAATAAAAGATTGATTTACATGGGAATACAAACAAATCCTTCTAATAATAGACCTGTTCTTCAAATATTTCTAGAATGAATAACATTGTGAACAATAATTCTATTTTGACCCCTTCCAGTTTATTTTGGATCTTGTAAAGACATTCAATTGATCCAGTATTTATTCCTGTGGCTTTACTTTCGAATTTTATTATGGTATATCTTAGGCATATAAAATGGAAAGGTTATGGATTTATATCCTTTAGTTCTTTTGTTTACTGCCGTAATGTTTTTTATTCCAAAATTGTAAAATGACAGTCTGAACCGTTCGTTTTCCTTTCTGAACTGTGTTTAAGATTTCCTGAAATTTTTATTTCACTTCAGAATATCGTTATCGTAACTATCCGAAACTATTTGTTTTCCTTGTCATTACAAGTAATTGATTAAATCTATGCAATAGATAATTAAAAGGGTTTGAGGCTATCACTGTAGTCAGATCTCTATATGTAAATTATAGATACGTCTCTATGAATTATATCCATAGTGCTTCCTTTATATAAGAGACCATTCTTTTGGGTATTTTATTTGCACAGTTGGTTCTACATAACTATTAGAACAATCTACATATTACTATACAATATGTGTACACACACACACACACACACACACACACACACACACACACACACACATATATATATCGTGAGTTCCGGTTATAAGTAGAGTTTCATCTTGATTTTTGGTTTTTAAATGTACATGAATGGAAAACTCAGTTAAGTACTATGGCCCTGTATATTTATTTACAAGAAATATAAACACACATATATATCTACATAATTCGATTCCATTCATGTTACGCACATAGATAGTTTACACAACAAAATAAAATTAGCTGGGGGTTCATCCTACAGTTTTTATCTCATCACAATAGTAATCTAATGACAATAGTATTCACTCAACAATAAAATTCAGCAGAAATAATCCATTCAGAACTAGTTTTTGAGGCATTCTGTTAGTCCTTAAGTTCAACAATATTCAATCAGATTTTCATCCATAGCAATACTTCTATTCAGAATTAAACAGATGCATCCTATCAGTTATTAAACCATATAGCATTCATCCAGATAATAGAGTAGGATGACATATATGAACAGTTGCTAAATAATAAATGGAAAAACCACGTTCCTCCCAACCTTAGAACAGAACAACCAAATCACCTATCCCATTCTCCCCCTAGCCTGGCCATGAATCCATGAGGGTTAACTCAGAAATTCTAATTAGCAAGATTCTTTTAGTTTCAACAACTTATCCTTGCCAAAAACTCAACAATAGTGTTCATAACAACAAGAGATAAATTATTTTTCCCTATCATACTAGGCAACCTCTTGCCTCCTCTCATATGCCATATATGCAAAGTCATTTTTGCCTAGGTCATTTTCCCCCTTGGGAATTTTCGCATCTTTCCAAATCCCTAATTTTTATGGGATGCCAATGGCCAAATTCTTGATTTTCCACTTGTAACAATCAACCCTGAGGTAGTTCCAACATGTTCCCCACTCATGGAGCCATGGTCAACTGATTTTAACATGGTTGTTCCATTTGTCCTTCAGCAATAATTATAAAATATTTTGTTTCATACAAGTGTCACAGTCAAATAGTTAGTTGGGTAAAATCAGATCTCTTCCCAACAGTCATAATCATCAATTACAATTAACTAAATTTGAAATTCAGAATTTCCATAAATGAAAAACATTTTCCAATTTCGAATTTACCAAAAATGGAAATAATTTTCCTAAGAAATTTCAAATTCAAAAATAATTTATTTTTGGGGATGTTAATTCCTTTGCCCCTTTAATAAAACACTGTCCTCAGTGTTATTTCCTTTCATGAAACAGGATTGGATGAGATTTCTTCAAATTTCCCTCAAACTCCCAAGTGGCCTCCTCAGGACTAAAGTGCTTCCATTGCACTTTTACCTGGACGACGACTTTGTTCCGAAGTGCTAATTCTCTCCTATTGAGAATGCGCAGGGGTTCTTCTTGGAACTCGCTTTCTGGTTCCACTTGCACCAAGTTCCAATTGATCATATGAGTAGGGTCATGAACATAATTCTTTAACAAAGAAACGCGAAATACATTATGAATTTTTAGATTGGCAGGGAGTGCAAGTTGGTATGCCACGGGTTCAATTCGAGCTAATATCTCGAAAGGCCCACAAAACCTGGGTGCTAACTTGGCACAGTTCCCTAGATTTAGTGTACTTTTCTGGGCTTTGACTTTTAAATAGGCATGGTCTCCCACTTGAAATTCCAAGTGTCTTCTTTTCTGGTCTGCGTAACTTTCTGTCTGTCCTGAGCCTCTTTTAAGTTTTGTTGTACTTTTCTTATCATACTCTCCATTTCCTAGAGTATATCTAGTCCAACCATGATTCTATCAAATGGGTTATCCCAACTAATTGGAGTCGTACACTTTCTGTTGTACAGTACCTCGAAAGGCCTCATTTTAGCCAAAGTTTGGTACCCATTGTTGTATGCAAATTCTACCAAGTGTAGGTAGTCTTACCACTTGCTTGTTTTTGTTCTTACGTACATGCAGAGCATATATTATATGATTTGGTTTGTTCGTTCAGTCTATCCATTCATTTGTGGATGATAACTCATGCTGAAATTCAAGTTATTATTTAACCCTGCAAACAATTCTTTCCAAAAAGCATATGTAAATTTTACGTCTCTATCTGAAATCACCATTTTAGGAATACCATGCAGTCTAAAAATTTATTTCATGAATATTTCAGCGATTTTAATATCTTTAAAAGTAGACTTTATAGGAATAAAGTGTGCAGACTTACTAAGTTTATCGATTACCACCATAATTGAATCATTCTGTTTCTAAGTTCTAGGCAAACCTGTAATAAAGTCTAGTGATATAGTCTCCCATTTCCATTTCGGCATAGGTATGGGCTACAATAGGCCGGTTGGATGCTAGTGTTAATCTTTTACCCGCTGACAATCTTGACACTTAGCTAAGTATTATGTTGTTTTTCCCTTCATATTAGGCCAATAGAATAAATTTCTTAGTGTTGTTATCATTTTATAGTATCTTGATGACCAAAATATGGTTTCTTATGAGTTTCATCCAAAAATGTTAACTTTAATTCTGCCGAATTTGGTATGTATATTCTATTTTTAAATCGTAGTAGTCCATTTTTGTCCAAACTCAAATCTGTTTTGTCTGAATTTCCTGTACTGTTCCATAATTCTGCCACTGTTTGATTGTAATTTTCGTCGTTATTACCTGTTGTCTTTATCCTCTGTTCAAGATCACTTTCTGTCCTGCTAATGTTTATTTCAAACAACCCATGAATTCTTCTACTTAAAGAAACAACTACTTTATTTTCCTTACCCTTGATATGTCTTACCTCAAAGTCAAATTTGCTCAAGAAGACTAGCCATCTTGCTTTCCTTGCATTAAGGTTTGGCTGACTAAACAAAAATTTCACACCACTATTGTCAGTCAATAACAAAAAAGAATTGCCCATTATGTAGTGTTTCCACATCTTCAAGGCATGTATTACATTTGCCAACTCTAATTCACGAGTGACATAGTTTCGTTCATGTTCCTTTAGTTTTCAGGACTCATAACAAATAATGTGCCCTTCTTGGGTTAACACACCACCTAGTCCTTCTTTACTCACATCTACACAGACGGTGAAGTCTTTGTCTAGGTCTTCTACCTTTATAATAGGTGCGATCGTTAATAATTCTTTCAACTTATTAAAATTGTCTTGACATTTCTCTGACCAATTAAAGTTGGTTCCCTTCTTTTGTAGTGATTTTATAGGGTATGCAATTTTGGAAAATCCCTCTATAAATCTATGGTAATATCCGGTGATTCCCATGAACGACTGGATGTCTGCTATGTCCTTCGGTATCAACCCTTCCATGACGGCTCTTATTTTATCAGGATTGACTACAATGCCTTCTACAGATTTTACATGTCCTAGGTACTGTATTTTCTTCTGATAAAAATCCCACTTATCAAATTTAGCATACAGTTTGTGCTTTCTTAAAGTTTTGCAGAACTATCCTTAAGTTCTCTTCGTGTTCTTCTTCTGTTTTAAAATATACTAGAATATTGTCAATGAATACCAAAACAAACTTGTCCAAGTACTGACTGAAAATACTGTTCATTAAGCACATAAAAGTGGTTGTCACGTTAGTGAGTCCGAAAGGTATAACCACAAATTCKTAATGTCCATATCTCATTCGAAAAGTTGTTTTACCTATGTCCTCATCTTTTATCCTAACCTAGTGATAACCAAATCGTAAATCCAATTTCAAGAAAATATTTTCCTCACCTACTTGATTGAACAAATCATTTATCCTAGGTAAGGGGTACTTGTTCTTAATAGTCATCTTGTTTAACTATCTGTAATCGATGCATAATCTCAGAGTTCCATCTTTCTTCACAAAGAGGACTGGTGCTCCCCACATGGTGAAACACTTGTTCTGATATATTATTTTTCCAATAATACTTGTAGTTGAATTTTTAGTTCTATTAATTCTGATAACTCATTCAGTAAGGTGCTTTCGAGATAGGGGTTGAACCAGGTAGTAGGTCGATGGAAAATTCTATCTCCCTTCATGGGGGTAATTCAGGTATCTCATCAACAAACACATCTCTAAAATCATGTAACACGGCAAAGTCCTCCAAGTTGGGTTTATTTTCTTTTTCTAACAGGTTTGTTACTTGGATGGCATAAACTTGAAAACCATTTCTCGTGCATTTCTTGAATTGCATTGCTGAAATCTGTCTAACTGATACTAGTTTTTGTATACCTTGAACTGTCCTAGTAGTGTCATTTTCGTCTTTATACTTAAGTTATTTTTCATAACAATATAACACTGCTTTATGAATTTCTAACCAATCCATTCCGATAATTACATCATAAGATCCTAAGGGTAGAATGTTCAGGTTTTTCTTTATGTTTTGACCACCTAAACTGAACTCATAATCAAAAATAAAGTTGAAAACTTTTATTTTCGTTCCTATTGCTAATTGTACCAGCTAAGATTTTGTGTGTCTTGTTTTCTTAATTTTATTTGACTCCACTATACCAAGAGTGATATAACTTAATGTAGCTCCAGGATCAATTAAAACAAAAATTCAAGTGTTATTGATTTTACCTTCAATTTCCACCACAAAGGACTAGTGGTCAGCTTGCCATCCATCCACGGCTGCATTGATCTGATGTATTCTTCTTCCTACATCCCCTACTATAGAGGCTTCCTGTAAATTGTGAACAATAGTTTTGTTTGCTTAAATCAATCGTGGACAATTCCTCCTTAGATTGGGTTCTCCACATTCCCAACATTTTAACGGTTCATGGGGGATATATCCAAACTTCTTTGTTCCTAGATTTACCGGTTTACCACCTCCTTGCGTGTTTGGATTATTGGAACGAAAATCTTTCCTTGGAAATTTTTTTGTTGTGTTTCGATAAGGAGTTGGTTGGTATCCCTTCCTTCACTGGTTCGTTTGGTCTTGTTTCTTGTCTTTCCAAGCCTTGGGAAAGTCTGCCCATTGTTTATATTGGTCATAACACATTCGGTCTTTCTTGAATACTTCACTCAAGGACTTGGGATTATCAAATTTGATTATGTCCTTGTAGGACTGTGGTAAAAATCTTATGAACTACTGGATTTTCACTTTATCCTCATGGATATAAGGTACAACCTTAGTATTTCTAGGAATTTGTTTATCAGATCTTTCATAGCCATTTGACCAAGTTGTAACTCATAATTTATTTTTTTTTATTTCATATTAACTTTCAGATAGGTACTATTTCTTAAAGTCTGACCATTCCAATTGTTTCTCCTTTAGGACCTTGGTCAATTTCAGATCTTGCCACCAAATGATGGCTTTTCGTTTCAGATTATAGATGGTCATTCTGACCTTCATATTGTTGGAATAGTTGTATATCTGGAAATAATTCTTGATGTCTAATAACCATGCTTCAACTTCCTCCCCTGTTCTGGATTCTCCATCAAAGGTAGATGGTTTTATTTTCTTAAATTCTCCCTCAAGGTGATCCACCTGTTTAATTTTTCTGTCTGTTTTTGTTTTATCTTTAGCTGAAGGTGTACCTTCAGATGAGCTATCCCCTTTTGTTGCTTCATGACCAGAATTCTTGGAGGCCCTTTTACTGACCTCTTCTTCATGGTTATCATCCTTTGGGATTTTCTTTGTCACTATACTACGCAATATGACTTCAATTATTTCTTGTTGTTCCTGCTGTGCTTTCTATAGTTTCTCATTGTCTGCTTTGAAAACTCGCAGCTCAACAATGAGCTTCCTCATTATTTCCAGAACTCTAATAAGTGAGATTCTGTCACTATTCTGTCTCGGATCTTCAGGAGGTCTTTGTTCGGGATTCCCCTCAAGTCTGATTTCTACATCATCCTGGGCTGCCATGATTAACAAAAAATAGAAAAGAGTTTTATGTTTGTAACAGTAATGGTTTGTTAGTTTTACATAGACAAAAATATGTGCTAAGTACTTAATTTGGCCCTGTTCAAGGTCCAAGTGTTGTAACCTTTTCTCTGATACCATATGTAATGTACCTCAAATTTGTCATAATTTTGTTTTTCTTAAGGACATTAATTCTCCAATTTCTTAAACCGATGGTAATAAAATAAAGTACCCCTTTATATCCATTGTTAAACTATGATAAGTTTGGTTAGGTTTTGATTGTCAATGATGAAATTACTACCCAACTTTTCACATATTGAATAGAGTTCCTAAGTGGGCAAACTCCACATTATAACATTTCCTTTTTGTTCTGAAGTTATTCTAACATTCATATATATATATATATATATATACACACACACACACACACACACACACATTATATTATGCTTAGAACTATAATAGGTTTAGGACTTATGGTCCTAAACTCTCCTCTAATAACATACTTCTATAATTGTGTGCAAAATTAAACTCAAATGAATATATGATGAAACTCATGTACCATACATAACGTATTGGGGTCGGGGTTATACACATTGGTGAAGTGTTGATGGATAACATAAGATTTTGGACATTTTCTTTCAAGGCCAATGTCATTGAAAAGAATTCCCGGTAATTTAATGATTGGTAAAGATCGTACAGTCACAAATCAACATAAATATTTTTCTGGTTAATAAAACCCTATGCTAATAATTCGTTTAACTCTACCTAACCTAAACGATGTACTAACTTGACTGATAGTAATTAGAGTTAACAGTTTCCATATGGTCGAGCTATGAGGGAAACTACCCTTTACTTCATATCCAATTTAATGTGAAAGGAAAGGATTGTTAGACAAGAGTTAAGCCTCTGAACCACCATTAATGGAGGCCTTATATATGCAAATAATGAGGGATATCACCTGACCCTTCATCCAATATGGACATGACAAATCTACTTCATCACATGGCAAGACACTCCCTTCGTACCATGAACATTCACTCCTGCATGGTATGCGTTCTTTAGGGTTTTAGTAGTTTTACTTTTGTCATTTGCGAAAATTAGTTCTGCGTTTTAGTTTCTCGGCGACGGGCAGTGGTGGCTTGGAGAAATTCCCTGGAATGTTCTCCCTACTGGTAAGTGCCTTCACTGTCATTTTCCTTTATCTTAATCTTCCTGCAAGGACTCAACATTCTTCTCTCTTGTTTCTGTTTCCAACGAATTTACACAAGTATAGATTTGGTATGGAGTTTACTCTTAGGGTTAGACATCCCTTACATTTTTTTATTTTTTTTGCGCCATTCTTTGGTGTTGAGTCTCTACAAGACTTCACAAGAACTCACACCAAGAAGTCAAATCGATAGGGAAGGTACCCTGCCGTAAACTGTATTTATATTCTATCCAAGTTAATGCAATTTCGTTCGGTAGGTCTTTTAATAATGTTTCAGTCTTGGTTGGGAATTTCGTATTGAAATTTTACTTGGGGTCCTCCATTTTCCCAACTACTGGATGATTCTTACAACTGCAAATTTCCCTCAGGAAGATCTCTATATTTTCATTTGGCATAGTCATATATAAAAGGATGTTTGACAATTCTATGTATCAAATAAATTCGTTATAGGGATATGTTTTGTAACATGCATTGCTTTGAAATCGGTATTAAATTTTGGGTCATCCTTTTCATTCTAATTATTTAATGTATGTGTGTGTGTCAAAGGCCATTTGAGCCTGGTAAAATTGGAAAGGATGTTTCCTCTATGTTTCTTTTCTTTAATTAAACTTCCTTTCAGTTGGTGCCAACTAGATTTTGATGATATTATTGACTTGCAACTTTTTACTCCATGTTTGTATTTTGAATAGGTATCCGGCCTTCTCTCGCTACACGAACCCATGTAGTTCGGACTTTACTGTTAATGTTGTTTGTTTATTTCTTTTCTCGAATAGTTTTCGATTTATTTGATTTGGTACATATGCTAATGATGGGACCCTGTGATTGCGAGGGTACCCATAAGGAATTATTGGGCTCCTCTTTCCCCTTCGGTCTAGAATGTTTGCTCAACCTAGCGCAAAAGGGAATGGATACCAGGATTCCAGTCGTAAGTTAAGTGAGACTCTGTAATCCTTCTTGTCACTCATCATTTTTATTTTAAGTTATACTTATCTTCTCTGTTGAAATAATACTAATGGTGTTTAAAATCTTATGCAGGGATTTCGGCCATGTGAAAGTTGTGGATGAGGACCCTCGTCATGCACATAAGAGATACTCGGGTTCCATCTCGCCCCTCTCTAGGAGTTCCCTAGGCGGCTAAGGATTGATAAGATTCTAACTTAAAATGTTATCACCGTGGGTGAAGATTTGTTTATTTAAAGGTAATTGATCCTTTAACTCTGTAACTTAGTTTTACGGCAGAGTATAAGGATCGAAATTTAATATTGTATGTCTGAAAGAATGATATATATTGAACATGACTAAATCATTATTCAAAATAAAAGATTGATTTAGATGGTAATACAAACAGATGCTTTTGAATAATAGACTTGTTCTTCAAACATTTCTGGAATGAATAACATTGTGAACAATAATTCTATTTTGACTTCTTCCGGTTTATTTTGGATCTTGTAAAGAAATTCGATTGATCTCGTATTTATTCCTGTGGCTTTAATTTTGAATTTTATTACGGTAGATCTGAGGCATATAAAATGGAAAGGTTCTGGATGTATATCCTTTAGTTCTTTTGTTTACTGTCGTAACGTTTTTTATTCCAGAATTGTAAAATGACAGTTTGAACTRTTCGTTTTCCYTTCCGGATTGTGCTTAAGATTTCCTGAACTATTTATTTCACATCAAAATATTGTTATCRTGACTATCCGAAACTATTTGTTTTCCTTGTCATTACCAGTAATTGATTGAATCTATGCAATARATAATTAAAAGGGTCYGACGCTATCAGTGTAGTCATATCTATATATGTAAATTATAGATACRTMTTTGTGAATTATATCCATAGTGCTTCCTTTATATAAGAGACCATTCTTTTGGGTATTTTATTTGCACAATTAGTTCTACATAACTGTTAGAACAATCTACATATTACTATACAATACGTGTACATATATATATATATATATATATATATTGTGAGTTTTGGTTATAAGAAGAGTTTTATCTTGATTTTTGGGTTTTAAATGTACATGAATGGAAAACTCAGTTAAGTACTATGGCCCTGTATATTTATTTACAGAAATATAAACAGACATATGTATCTACATAATTTGATTCCATTCATGTTATGAACATAGATAGTTTACACATCAAAATACAATTAGTTGGGGGTTCATCCTACAGTTTTTATCTCATCACAACAGTAATATAATGACAATAGTATTCACTCAGCAATAAAATCCAGCAGAAATAATCCATTTAGAACTAGTTTTTGAGGCATTCTGTTAGTCCTTAAGTTCAACAATATTCAATTAGATTTTCGTCCATAGAAATACTTCTATTCAGAATTAAACAGATGCATCCTATCAGTTATTAAACCATATATCGTTCAGCTAGAGAATAGAGTAGGATGACTTATTTGAATAGTTGCCTAATAATAAATGGAACAGCCACATTCCTCCCAACCTTATAGCAGAACAACCAAATCACTTGTCTCGTTCTCCCCCTAGCCTAATCATGAATCCATGAGGGTTAACTCAGAACTCCTACTGAGAAAGAGTCCTTCAGTTTCAACAACTTCTCCTTGCCTCACACTCAACAATAGTGTTCATAATAGTGAGAGATAAAAAAAAATTCCCTAGCATACTAGGCAATGTCCTACCTCCTCTCATATGCCATATATTTAAATCATTTTTGCCTAGGTATTTTTCCCCCATGGGAATTTTCACAGCTTTCCAAATCCCTAATTTTTAGGGGTTTCCAATGGCCAAATTCTTGATTTTCCACTTGCAACAATCAGCCCTGAGGTAGTTCCAACATGTTCCCCACTCATGGAGTCATGGTCAACTGATTTTAACATGACTGTTCCATTTGTCCTTCAACAATAATTATAAAATAATGTGTTTCATACAAGTGTCAAAGTCAAATAGTTAGTTGGGTCAAATCAGATCTCTGCCCAACAATCATAATCATCAATTACAATTAACTAAATTCGAAATTTCCATAAATGGCAAAAATTTTCCAATTTCAAATTTACCAAAAATAGAAATAATTTTCCTAAGAAATTTCAAATTCAAAAATAATTTATTTTTGGGGATGTTACAATATATTTCTCCTCTCAAACTTCTTATTTGGAAATGGAATGGGTTTGTGATGGAGGAGAAAGGGCAAATTGGGGAATTTTGAGGCAATTCTCACAATAAGGTTGCAAATGCTTGGGGCAAGGAGGGGATGTGAAACGGGCAGAGTTTCACTATTATTATTATTAGCTTAGGAATGAGACCCAAAAACCTCCTTTTATAAGAGAAAGGTATGGTTATTCGGTTGGGTGACGGGCTATAGGTGGTGGATTAGTTGGGAAACTACCCAATAGCCCCTAATCTCAATGAATTCCTTGCAACTTTTTATTTTTGCAACTTTTGCAAGTATACATGGGTTGTAATGGTGTAGATAGCATACGTATGTGGGATGTAGTGGTGCAACAAGTGTATGTACATGGGAAGTAGTGGTGCAGGGCATGTACATCTTCAAAAACTGAGTTTTTAAGAAGAGAAACTCAGTGATGGCATGGCAAAAATAGCACGTAAGAGGGCCAAAAGCGAGGTATCCATGTATGGAGAAATTTAGGGTTATAACAGATGCCCCCTAATGTGTGAGGTCAAAAGAGCATCTGATGGCCGAAATAAATTAAAAAATATTCACCAATGTATGAAGTGAGTGAGCCCGGGACCAGAGTTCGGGAGGTGCCATCTCCAAAAATAACAATTGTCTCTCTAAGGTGGGCATACCCATGCTCAGGATGAAATAAATCATAAATGCTAAGAAACTACATTACAGATCCATGTCATATAACTATATAAAGTGTAGCCGTGACCAATACACAACATATCTACATCTCAAAATCAAAGATATACAAGTATAGTATCCATCTTCAAGAAGCCAATGACGCCTGATGGTTGGAGATGAGGCCTTCAGAGCTCGAGAAACAACTTCAAGATATTGAGAACTCGGGTAGGAGTGTAATGTGAGTGTACGAATTCACTACCTAGAGGTCTTCAACGGCTCGTCGGGAACAAACAAGAGGATCTCGGTGATCAGGAAAAGAACTTCATTGATTTTGAACAAGGACTTGATTGGACTTTCGAGAGGCTGGACATGAGGTCAAGAGAAAAACTGTAGAAAGGTTGACTCAGGCTGGGTGAAACTTCCCTTGGACAATAGTATGCCAGATGATCAGACTCAGACAACCTGACATTAACATAAGTTCACGATGCAGGAGGCAACGCAAAACTCTCCATGTGTTTGGAAGAATAACCAAATGGAGGAGGATATAGCTCTATGTTGAAAGAACAACATCCTAAGGTCATATTAAATACCAATGCTTGAAAACAAACAGAAGGATGTGCTTTGTCCAAGGGCGACTCATTGTGTTGCCAAAAAAGAATATATATTTCCCGTCCTCTTTTTGGGGTATTTTTTATTTTTTTGTCTTTTTCAATATTTTTAAAGAGCTTGAAAAAGAACAAAAGAATGTTATGTTAAAAAGGAGGAATGAGTGTTGCAAGCATACTATTTCCAATTGCAAGGAACACACTAATTCTCATAGTAAGGATACATGTGCAGGAAAAGGACACTCGGGGAAAATTCCTCCATGGGTCAAGGTGTTAGGTCACAGAGGCAAAGTGCTACAAGGCTTGCATATAAGGCATGCTTCAAAGGTTCAGTTGAGAGAAACATGGAGCCGACATTAGGCCAAATATGTAGAGATGCAAATGTGATTATCAAGACACGATGAAACCCCCTTCAATGTAATTTTAATGAGCCTAAAGAAAGTAAGCTCGGTGTTTTTTTCACATTTAGAGAGTCTAAAAAAAAAAACATAAAAAAAGACTCCACTGGGGTACCTTTTTCGAAAATAGTCTAGTAGGTTCAAAAAAAGAGTAAAATTGCACTGAAAAGATGTCTATTCAAAACCATTTTAATGAGTGTGACACAGACAATATCACTCGACAATCTTTTCAATTTTAAGGAGTATTAAAAGAGCTTAACTATGGACTCACAACTTTTTTCTAGATTTAGTCTCCTTAGCCTTAAAAAGTATAAAATTTACTGAGGAGAACTCTCCTAGTGAGACGAATCTCCTGAGGTGTACCTTTTTCCTCCTTAATCTACAGTCCGGAAAAAGGGGTAAAATCATGCCAGTAGATGTTCTTTTGTACGAATTTAATGAGTTTGAAGGAACAAGGTCAGTCGACAATATTTTCAATTTTAAGGAGTCTGAAAAGAGCTTAACTATGGACCCCATAGGGTATGCTATTCTGGACCAATTTAACGAGTGTGAAGGAACAAGGTTACTCGACAATCTTTTCAATTTTAGGGAGTCTGAAAAGAGCTTAACTATGGACTCCGTGGGGGTTCCTTTTTCGTAAATTTAGTCCCTCAGGCCCGAAAAAGGGTTAAACTTATACCTGAGAATACTCTTCTAGTGAACCGAATTTCCTAGAGTATACCTTTGTTCATAAAATTGACCATCCAGACCGAAAAAGAGTTAAACTACCACCGGACAGACGTGCCTTCAAGATTTAGTTTGGCGAGCGTGAAGGAAAACAAGATCGCTCGACAATATTTTCATGTTTCAAGAGTCTGAAAAGGGATTAAAGAAGACTCTAGGGGGCTAATTTTCTCAAGTAATCCCGACGAGATCACTTGTACCAAGAGGGGGAAGTAAGGGCTCCCATGCCCCCATTGGATAAACCAACAGATCAATTGTCGAGAGAATGTCTCGAGTAGGAAAACATGATTGAACAAGTTCCTTAGGATAAAACGCCACATCATTAACATGTGGCAGGGTAGAGTCTACGCAAACACTAGGAACATATAAAGGGGAAGCCTGAACTAACACCGAATTAGGATGGTGATTATCAGATGCCAGCTGGTCGATAGTGAAAATGATTCCATTATGAGGGAAATGCATCACCCAAAAGAGCGTAGACACATAGCATATACATAATCATGCCTAAGAAGCATATTAAAGTATAACAGATCTTGCAGTGTATGGTCCCCAGTATGGTCGCCAATTCTGCTAGCAGGAAAAACCCCCCTATGGATACACCAAGATTTACAATGTAGGTAGATCAATAACTGTTTAAAAGTCTCCTACTTCTCTAACTACCCCAAACATACCCCAAACTTATGGAAGAAAAGTAAAATAAGAAGTATTTGGTAACTATACCTTTACTTCGCGTACGGTGTAGATCCTCTCACATTTGATATCTTCGCTGACTGAAAACCTCCTCCCAAAGGCTGGCATGCATTCAAAGACATATAAACAAAGAACTACAAGAATACATTTCATATATAAATAAGGGTTACATGTTAGAATAAAATCATAAAACAAATGCAAACATTCAACACATCATGTTTTGGGATAGGAAAAGTACTTGTTTTATTGATAATACAATGATTACTTACAACCAGTGTCGGTTACTGCTCCTTGAACCTGGTCCTCCTCTTCACCAAGATCCCAATGCACCTCCATGTATATTTTTCCTCTCAACCTTCTTCTTGGGAAATGGAATGGGTTTGTGATGGAGGAAAAAGGGAAAATTGGGAAATTTTGAGGCAATTCTCACAATAAGGCTGCAAATGCTTGGGGCAAGGAGGGGATGTGAAACGGGCAAAGTTTAACTGTTCTTATTCTTATCTTAGGAATGAGACCCCAAAACATCCTTTTATACTGGAAAATGATGGTTATTTGGTTGGGTGACGGGGTATAGGTAGTGGATTAGTTGGAAAACTACCCAATAGCCCGTAATCTCAACGAATTCCTTGCAGCTTTTTAATTTTTGCAACTTTTGCAAGTATATGCGGTATATAATGGTGTAGATAGCGTACATACACGGGCTGTAGTGGTGCAACAAGAGTATGTACGCAGGCAGTAGTGGTGCAGAGCATGCACATCTTTAAAAAATCAGTTTTTAAAAAGAGAAACTTAGTGATGGCTTGGCAAAAATAGCAAGTAAGAGGGCCAAAATCCAAGTATGCATGTATAGAGAAATTTAGGCTTATAACTACTGCACAAAGGTTGGAACCTCGTTCTTATGATGACCTTTTGTTCTGGAAATGTGCACCATATATATATTCCCTCCTTTCCTTTATCTTATTCTGATTTAACTAGAATGTTAAGTTCTTTAAGTCTTGTCTCATTGCTTCTAGAGTTGGACCTGTCTATTTATACTGGT
Source organism: Picea sitchensis (assembly GCA_010110895.2). NCBI lineage: Eukaryota > Viridiplantae > Streptophyta > Pinopsida > Pinales > Pinaceae > Picea > Picea sitchensis. The sequence goes on along the minus strand of SNQJ01S0087884.1, from coordinate 32,841 downwards.
TTTCTTGTAACTATAGGGCTACTTGCAGAGCCTCATCCTGACTCTGGAATTTTTGTTGCCTCAAACGATACTTAAAGTTTGGCAATAAAGAGTTAACAAACAATTGTCTATGTTGCATATCAGTAATAGGTTACTTCAACTTACCTTTTAGTATTTTGAACTTATGGTCCACCTTCGAGACCGATTCTCCTCGATTCTACTTAATATATATCATTTCATTCATAAATTGATCCTATGAAATCAATTTCTGAAATTCGTTGATTAATTTACTCTTCACCTCTGCTATAGTTGTAGGAGTTCCTGTTGGGTTGTTTATTGCGATAGCCATGTACTAGTCTAATGAAATATCTCTAAATGTGATTGTCAATTGCACAACCTTTGTATATTCATTTGTAATCTTCTAGTTTCCCAAATCTTCTCACAGATAAAACAAATGTTTCTCTAGGTCATTTGAACCTTCTCCTTAGAACTCTGGTAACCTAATAGTTGGATCTTGTCCTGCCATTGTGACGTTTGTTTTACTACCACCTCGATGCGGTGTAGATACCTGACTATTACTTGTTGAACTTACATGTTTTCTTGAGTTCCACTGGACCCACATCCTGTAAAAATTCTTCTACCACTGATCACTTGCTGGTTAAACAATTTTTCTTCTTCAGGTGTCTTAGTTGCACATGGGGTTTTGGGCTCCACACTAATTTAGATTTGGAATGGAGAGCCTCCCTCTACGTCGAACCCCTAAACTATGGTTTTTATCTCATATTTGGTGCACAAGATTTACTCAATATGTCCTATCGTGAGAAGATCCTCTACTTCTTCTTCATCACTATCGAAGCACTCTCGCTCGAACACTTCCTTCTTATTACTATTGATATTATATTAGTAGGGTTGTCCGTTGTGCATCACTCCTGCTTTCCTTATTATTTTCCTGATCTATTCTTTATCCATCATTATGGGGTCCATTTCTTCCTTCTTCTGGACTTTGTACAAATCCTTCTCTATATCTTAGATCTTCCTTAGTGCTTCCCCCATCTCCCCCATGCATGCAGCGTGATTTATCTGTCTGATTCCATCGTCCTCATGCCTTTATCATGCAATAATATCTTGGTCGATGTCTAAAGAGACATGATGTACCTCCATATGGGTCCCTTCAAGAAATCCTTCTTTGCAACAGTATATGACTTTGTTGCGTCTACTGCAAATTCAGTAATAAACCGCATAGTAATATTGTCTAACAAAAATTCCACTGCATGCATGAATTTATTATTAACCCTTTCCAATCGTACAATGTTCTCAGTAGTCCACTTTAATGGCCTAATCTGATTAGTTAGATGGGCATCCTTCAACCTCAATAACCACTCCTATAATAAATTTGGAAAGCAAAAAAAATATGCCTCATGCAAATATGTAAACACATACCTCTGCATATATTGGCACAGTGTATACCTTGATTTTTTGTTATCTTTCTACGTGAACTCGAGTTTCTTTTTATCCAACCATGTTTCAATCTCTTCCTTCATAGGATTCCATGGCCTGAACATCCCTTTTTACCACTACATCTTCTTCTTCATCAAACCCCTTCTAGGTTGTTCTACTAAGTTCCAGCTGGAAACAAAACCATTTTTTGGATGTATGGGATAACTTGGGTTCTACCTTAGTTCTCCAACAAAATCCTATTCACCATTGGCCCTTCTGGTAAACCAGAAGGATACACCATGCACATAGTACAAAACACAGTCTCACCGGAGATGACTTATGGGTGACTGCAGGACACAGATGTCTGGAGTCATGGAAGGGATTGGGGATGTTCCTTTTACTTCTTTTTCTACTTTAATATGCATTCTATCATAACATTCATCATATCTACCATTTTATCCACTTAATAACATCTACTCTACATAATTGTTTATTCATCAAAATAACGCTATGGGCAATACTTCAAGGGTTTATGACTGGTGAGGTTGACCAACGTCACACCAAGCTCCACATCTTGCGATCTGACCCTCTGTTAGTACTTAACAGTGACTCCATCTGAGATCTACATCTCTCAAAAACACAAAGACTTAGACTCAGACTCAAAACAATGCTCCAAAAGTATGTTCTTCACCTTAGTTCTAAGACACCTCTAGCTACCTCATACATCCTCTATTTATATTACAAAATGGGTAAAAACCCATACATTATGACTAAAAAATCCTAATTCTAAGTGGACTCCACTTTCCCATTTTCCAACTGTCTTCTGCGTGGTTGGTTTTAGATCCAACCCTTTCTTTCTTGGACTCTACATTGGTTTTCCTTCTTTTCCAGCGTGCTACTTCCTTTTTCCTTCTATCATGCTGCTTTCCTTTATTTTCTGGCAAGCCCTGCTCCCTTGGTCCATTCCTTAGCTCTTATCCTTGTTTGTTGGACTTAAACCCAAAATTTCCTGTTCTAATAGATGTGTATCCTACTCTTGGACTTGGGGAAATGATAGTTCTACAATCTATTTATCTTTGGATAGTTTCCTAGTAAAAAAATATTTTTATATGATGCAAATCAAGAACATTTCATTCAACCATTTGATCCAAAAATACAGTTGATAAGAGAGAACTAGTTTTTTTAAACACTACACCAATGCCAATGAAAATTTGAATGAAATTAAGTAACTACACTATGCATAGAGCACACACTATCAAACACGATGCCAAATGTGAAATTGTGGCAATGTGGAAAGAGAAGACCTATCAGCTCTCCAAACAAGATTTGAATATAGACGAATTGCTAAATATACAAAGAACCGACTCTATGCAACATACACCTATGTGGAAATGTTGATGACATTACTCTTCCAATTGCACAAGTGTCTATCCAACCAACTTTACCAATGCTAAACCATAAGCGACATGAATTCCCAACATAATGGTAGAAAGTCTAGAATCTCACACAAGGACTAATAATAGAGTAAGCATTCACTCAGTCTATTTTGAATCCTTATGCACCCTGCACATCTATACTTGGTCTACTTAAGACGACCTATTTTTTAGCCTTGTGTGGAGAACCTACACAGGTCACCCTCCCATATTACTACACTTCTGGACCTTCGCATTTCCAATAGTTTTGCAACCATAATTGTGAAAAGTGACATGATTTGTAAAATAGGTCATTGATTTATAATAAATTGATTCTCTCCTATTTAGGAGAAAACACTACACATCTAGAACCAGTGCCAAGAAAATGTGTTTCTTATTTGTAGCCTTCTCGTTGGTTTTTTATTATGGGTATTGTTATTTGACTGATATATGTGTAAAAGACATTCTAGCAAATTGACATCCTAGTCTTGGCTTTGGGGTAATCATAGGTCTGCAATCTATTTTCCTTTGGAAAATATGCTAGTCACGAGCCTTTTTACTTGCACTTTTGAGGTTGGACAGAGGTTTTGAAATAGACGGATCTCCTTCCTCCACAGAGCTATGCCTCTTGGACAACACACAATATCTAAATTGCTTCCCTTTGCTTGCAAACACGACAAAATCATCCTCTAACAAATTGTGGCAATATTTTTCAAATTACATCTCCTATCACAATTCATCATGTGCATGCACAAGACTACACAACCATAACTAGCATGAATTCTCCAAACAAGCATTGCAAATACATAACACTGGTTGTGTCAGCAATAGTCTTATGCCACTGTCAAGATGTGCAAGACATAGAGACATTGAGTTCTACCATATGTTCATAGAAAAAACCTCATGGAAAACTACAAAATGCCCATATTTCTAAACTATGTCTTCTTATACTATA
>SNQJ01S0087884.1:1203-15795 GCA_010110895.2 Picea sitchensis | reverse complement strand
CAAAACCAATGACACAAAAAAAGTAGTTGCACTATGCACAAAGAAAACTCTATCAAAGAACAACTAAACAAACTATAAAAAAAACCGCAACAAACTATCAAACAACAACGCAACATAAAAATAGAACACCTTCTCTCACCGTTCACCTTTGACTATTGTTGGCCTACACAATCTGTGTAATAGCCCCCACTCAACTTGATTTTCTTCTAAAAAAACCAACAACACAACAGATCTAACTGCACTATGCACAAAACAAGGTCTATCAAACAACAACTACGGAAACTAATTGCACTTGTCTAAAATACATATATTAATATGGAAGTCAATTGATTAGAAGCAAGATACTAGATGCACATGACTTCTTACCCACTCTAATAGATTTCTACAAGCCCAAACAAATGGATCTCTTGCAAGTTTCCAACCGCAACACTATATATCATGATCAAACCCAAATAATTAAACAATTATTTAGGAAAAATAATTCAATTAAAACTATCTTAGAGAATCATGTCAACCATTACACATAAATCCCTTCAAAATTTATGAATCTTACTAAATTTAATAAATAGTTGAAACACAATAGTTTATATATATTTATTAAAATAATTCTATATATTGTATATATGTGCATCTTGTGTAGCCCAAGGCTTTAAATGCAACCAATTCCACCAATTCCCATGTTGCAAACTTCTAAAATAGTAGTGGTCTCGAAATTTTGAGATTGATACATACAACCATTCCAAACATTTTCTAAACTTGAACAATTAAATTTCATTTTCATTTGCCTATTCAATTTCCACACTAGGCCATACAATAAAATGTTGTTTTGAAGGACCAAACAAAACATAGGAAAAAAACTAAATAGCTCCCAACAAAGTTTAATAAACAACACCAAATTTTAATCCCAAATTTTGGTATAGTCAGAGCCTTCCTTAATTATATTTTAATATTTTTTTATTAAATATCTAAAAATTTATACATCAAATTTTCTTTAATCCTATAATAAATAATAAATTATAAAAAATAAATTAGAATAAATATATTATAATTATATTATATTTAACCATTATAATAAAATAATTAATTTAAATAAAAGAGGAAATGAATCTAGTATAATTGGAAAAACAATCCTCAATGACTTTTTGCATTAAAGTATTCTCTCTAGCATTATTAAAGTACTCTCTAAACTTATGACAGATTGCAGCACTGTGTTAAACTTGCAATTATGTAAGTTATAAGTTTATTTTGAATTTTTAATTTAGCATTATTAAAGTACTCTCTAAACTTATGAGAGATTGCAGCACTGTGTTAAACTTGCAATTATGTAAGTTATAAGTTTATTTTGAATTCTTAATTGTTATGTGTCCCTTCAAAAAAATTCTGGAGTACTTTCAAAAGATGTCAACTTATTTTTAATTGTTATGTGTCCTTTCAAAAGATTGATGTGTACTTTCAAAATATATGTATTTACAATAGGACTGAGACAATAGAATATTTAATTAAAATAAATAAATGAATCTAGTATAATTGAAAAAGCAATTCTCAATTACTTCTTTACTTCTTGCATTAAAGTATTCTCTAGCATTATTAAAGCATTTTCTAAACTTATGACAGATTGCAACAATGTGTTAAGATTGCAATTATGTAAGTTATAAGTTTCTTTTGAATTCTTAATTGTTATGTGTCCCTTCAAAAAAAAATTGTGGAGTACTTTCAAAAGATGTAAACTTATTTTTAATTCCTCAATTGTTATGTCTCTTTTCAAAAGATTTCTGTGTACTTTCAAAAGATATGTTATGTGTCCTTTCAAAAGATTGTTTTGAATTCTTAATTGTTATGTGTCCCTTCAAAAAAATTGTGGGGTACTTTCAAAAGATGTAAACTTATTTTTAATTCCTCAATTGTTATGTCTCCTTTCAAAAGATTTGTGTGTACTTTCAAAAGATATGTTATGTGTCCTTTCAAAAGATTGTTGTTATGTCTCTTTTTACTTCCAAAAGATATGTTATGTGTCTTTTCAAAAGATTGTTATGTACTTCCAAAAGATATGTATTCACAATAGGATTGAGACAATAAAATACTTAATTTAAAAAAAAGGAAATGAATCTAATATAATTGGAAAAGCAATTCTCAATGATTTATTGCATTAAAATATTCTTTTTAGCATTATTAAAGTTTTCTCTAAACTTATCACAGATTGCAACACTATGTTAAACTTGCAATTATGTAAGTTGATTTTGAATTCTTAATTGTTATGTGTTTCTTAAAAAAAACTGAGTACTTTCAAAAGATTTCAACTTATTTTTAATTTTTTATGTGTCTTTTTAAAAGATTGTTGTGTACTTCCAAAAAAATATGTATTCACAATATGATTGAGAAAATAAAATACTTAATTAAAAAATAATAATCTAATATAATTGGAAAAACAATCATCAATAATTTCTTCTATTAAAATATTCTTTCTAGCATTATTAAAGTATTCTCTAAACTTATGACAGATTGCAACACTCTGTTAAATTTGCAATTATGTAAGCTATCTTGAAATTATCTGAGTTATAAGTTTATTTTGAATTATTAATTGTTATGTGTCCCTTCACAAAATTTGTGCAATACTTTCAAAAAATGTTACTTATTTTTAATTCCTTAATGGTTATGTGTCTTTTCAAAAGATTGTTCACAAAATTTGTGCAATACTTTCAAAAAATGTTACTTATTTTTAATTCCTTAATGGTTATGTGTCTTTTCAAAAGATTGTTGTGTACTTCCAAAAGATATGCATTCACAATAGGATTGAGACAATCTACTTATCAGTGGAGAAAGCAATATATATCCAGCTCCCACTTTGGAGCGACTATTCCAATCAGACACAGATGAACAAGTTGTTGTACTGTATTATCCTTTATGCATATTTTATATACTATTTCTTGTCGTATAAGAATTATTTTAAAAATATAAATCAATAGATTTTACACAAACTGATTACTGTCATCCTTCTCCAGCTCGAGGCAGGGAATAATATACTTCAAAGAATTTTAAATATTTACGTCAAAATTATAGCAAAATTGCAACTAAGAATAATAAAATTAAAATTCAATTATAGCAAAATTGCCCAGAGACAGTCCACCGCGGAATCTCTGTCTATCTCATGGATTCACTCATCCAACCGGTCGACACGACCAAGCTGAAGATCTGCTAATAGCAGTAAACTAATTTAGCCATAAACACCATAAAATACTGTACATGAAAAGTGCATTCCTTATATATAACGCTGCAATTTCCCAGCCTATATTAAATGTAAACGCTGATGAAATTCAACCTCACAAACAGCTGATATCCTAAATCATAATAGAAAAATTTCTGGCCTCGCCTCACAGATCTACATTATGAAAACGAGAATAAGAAGTTTGATGGAGTTTATCTGCTCACTGGGACGTTAAACTTCAACAGCCAAAGACGCCCGTTTAGCAATAAAGGTCGGTTCCTCATCGCCAGCCATGACCACAATTACTCTCTCGCCCTTATCATCTGAAAGTTCTGCCATATCCTTCCTCATCTCGCTCCGTCCGCCATCGCCATGATGCCCTGATGATCTGTTGTTAATTTCTTCTTCCGAATAGCCAGTACTGCACTCTTTGATGTAGGACCATGCCAGAATAATCACAGCAAACCCTATGAGAGAAAGCATGGCAACCATTCCACCCAACAGATAAGGAACCGGAGTCATCCCTACTGATTGGGTGCAGCTGCTTTCTGCGCTAATATTTGATGTCACTGACATTGCAATAGCTCCTGCACTGCCCTTCACAAACATCGGCGATCCACAAATGGCATTGCGTGATATTTATATATATTAATTTAGAATAGACAAGTACACTGGCCGGGTCATATCCGCCGATATTGGGCTTTGGCCAAATACTGATGATAGAATACTCGTTCGGCTGTGAATGGTGAAGAAACAGATATTCTATCCCGTGGGTTTCAGATGAGCTTGCACTATTCTTCCGTGGAAATTAGGGGTCTGTTACTTTTTTACGATGGAAACCGTTACGCCAATCTGTTTTGTTTTCTGTGGGTGCTAGGTCATGAAGTGAGGAAGCCAATCTGTTTTGTTTTTTGTGGGTGTCGGGTCATGGAGTGAGGAAAACGCAGGCATTATGAATATAATTATCTGGTAGTGGGTGGACTAAATGTAATGCCAGGTCGCGCTAATTCACCTAATTTATTCTCCGGGTCTGAAATAACATTATCCGCTCTGGTAGGAAGACACGCAGCCTTGCATGTCTTGTGGTTTTCTTGATCGATCGTGAGTTTAAACGTTAACTTTTGGTAGTTAAAAAATGATTTTGTTTAAAATTTGGTGAGGAATGGTTGGATCTGTAGATTTGGTTAAATTTGTATAATTCAAGTATTTAAAGAGTGTTTCAAACATGTTGAATCTCTTTATTCATTCAAAAATACAATTTAGACAATAAAAAATAAATATTTTATTTAGTCTTGATCGTGAGTCTAAACGTTATAATTTTTGGTAGTTTTTTTATAACTTTTTTTTTTTTTTTTTTTTTTAAATTTGGTGAGGAATAGTTGTATCGATAGATTTGAGTGATTAAATTTGTATAATTAAAATATCTAAAAAGTTTTTCAACATACTAAATCTATTTATATATTCAAAAATATAATTTAAACAATAAAAAATAATATTTTTATTCAAATTTACTACTTAATTCTAAAAAAACCCTAAAAAATAAAACGTTTAGTTAACACCCTTCATGATGAGAATAAATATCATTTCTAACTGCAAATCAAAGGCAGCGATGAGCCTCTCTGGTTTCTGTCGGGTGGTTGACGGAGTCGTCAAGGATGGAATGGATTTCGTTGAAAGTAAAAGGAAATGAAAAGAATGATGACTGACGTCTTTTTATATTTTGTCCATATTGAAGGAGTAACTTAATAATTTTAAATATAATATTTTTTATAATTTAAGCGCACATCAGTAAAGGAGTAAGTTAATAAATTAATTTTTTTTTATGATTTTTAAGTTGGTTGTTATTTAAATTTAGATTGTATAAGATTTTAATTTATTTTTAAAAATTTAGTTAGAAAAATAAATAAATTAAAATAAGAATTTATTTATTAAATTATTTTAAAAATTAAATTTATTTTATTATTTAAAATCATTTAAAATCTTAAATACAACTTTGATGATATATCAATGAGATAGTGTGGAATACATCGAGGGTCATCATATTTCCTTTATTATTTTTAAGGTTTTTTTTCTTATTTATTAAAAATTTGATCAAAATTCTCATTATAATGGAGTTTTTTAATCAACCCAAATACTCACTCAAAATTGCAGTTAGAACAGTTATTTCAGTGCTCCCTATCAAAAGCCAAATGATATCATTAGTACGTTTTGTTTATGAACATTTTAGATATAATGTGATTGTTCACGAATGAGAGAAAGGGTGGCTTTATCAATGATTATATTTAAAATTCTTTTTATAAATTTAAAATTTTATTTTTAAAGAGAGTTGTGGGATTTAGTGTTGTGATTGCACATTTGAATTTATAAATGTTTAATTTATTATGATATAATATAGTGTTATAGGTTATGTTGGTATTTTGGAATTGTTTTTTAATTTTTTGTTAATATCATGATATTTATACTATAAATAAGTAAATAAATAGAATTTTGAAATAGAATTAAAATTTAATTTTTGTTAAATAATTGTAGAGATATTATAATTTTCATTTTTATATTAAACACTTGTGTGGGTGAGACAAATACCTTAGAAACACTTGTGTGGGTGAGACAAATACCTTATAAGTCACTATTTTTAATTAAGATGTGATTGATTACATGAATATAATTCAGGAAAAAAATATTAAGGCTGCAATGGCATCACATGTCACTTAGAATGTGTATGTTTCAATGAAGTTATTAATTTGGAAATATTTTGAACTTGTGATTATGGAGTTTTGTTACTTTTTTAACAAAGATTTAATGGAAGAGTTTTGCTATTTTTTAAGGGGAGTTGGTAATTGATAAATATTATTTGGATGAGGTTTAAGTTCAAAAATATAACAAGGTGTAACTATAAACCTTAGGATAGTGTTAATAGTTAACAAATCAACTTCTAGTAGGAAACTTATAACTTAGTAAGGATCTAAACATCCAAATTCAAACCCATAAAAGAGTCTTACTCTTAAAATATGTCTAATAGAAAAAATGCATAACCTACCTTTGAATAGAAAAAAGACAAGACCTACCTCACAAATATTGAAATTATTAATCTTCAATTAAAACTTTAATATTATAGATTGATAAATATTTCTTTAGTATAAAATTATCCGTTAAAAAAGCATTCTTATATCACTTAATTTTTAATTAATAAATAATTAACAAAAATCCTCTTTAAATTTAAATTTTTACTATTATCTTCAACTAAATGTCATAAGTTGAACAATGAACAATGGTGTTTCCTATTAAGGGTCATGTGATAAACAATAAACAAAGAGTGATAAGGCTACTTTGAATAAACGTCATCAAACCATCGCTACATTGTTTTTTGTCAATTTATAATGCTTACAATTGCTTCATTTCTCACAAGCATTATAATTTATAATGCTTACAAGTTATGTAAACTTTAATGCTGGCTGATTTGAAATCTTTTAGTTGTCTATTCCAATTGCAATTCAATAGTTTACTTATGATGGTGAAAGCGTTTGTGCAATTACTTTATCTCCTTCACATATCAAAGTCTTAGAAATGTTTTTGAGTGCAAAAAGATTTATTATTATTATTATTATTATTTCTTTATTATTAAGGATTTTTTAATTTTAAGTTTTTTTATTTGGAAATTTTCAAAACGTTTTTTTTATGAATACAATTTTTTTATATATTTATTATTTTAATGGATTAGATGTTATTTAAATTTAATTTTTTTTTTTTTTTTTTTTTAATGTTTTACATTTTGATTATCTATTAAATGGTTAAGAACATGTGTTTCCTTTTAAAAGGTGAGAGGTTCAAATCCAAGGGGGGTAGGGTATGTATATCTCTTTAGAATATAGCAATCAAATAACTGGGCGACATTATGTTATATGTATGTGGTAAATCTTGTGTNTTTTTTTTTTTTTAATGTTTTACATTTTGATTATCTATTAAATGGTTAAGAACATGTGTTTCCTTTTAAAAGGTGAGAGGTTCAAATCCAAAGGGGGGTAGGGTATGTATATCTCTTTAGAATATAGCAATCAAATAACTGGGCGACATTATGTTATATGTATGTGGTAAATCTTGTGTTATTATTCATATTATTATGTTCAATTAAATAATTAAGGATGTTTTCCCACATTGTGTATGGTATTTCTAGTAAATTTGTTTGCATAGATTATTATATCTCACTTAAAGATATTCAAACCAAAAACTTAGTAACATGGTAATACCTAAATGTCCAACATAAGACTTTCAACTTATTATTATAATATATATACATATAAATCTATTATAGTACTCTCAACACTACATTAACTAAATTCAATATTTCCCCCCAATGATACATCCTTACCAGGAGTATCATGGGGGAAAATATAATAAATGGATTGTCATTTTACAAGAATTTGATCTTGATTTCGCTTCTGGGAAATCCAAGAAATCACTAGTCTTCGCGGAGTTAATATCTGAATTTCCACGATTAGATGAGGATGTTATCCATGTTGATTCATTTGCGGACAAACACTTTTTCCTTGTCTCATCATTTGACCCCTAGTATGGAGACATCGTTCTCTATCTTCAAACCTTGAAGTTCTCTCAGCATCTCTCGTGAGATAACTGACGGCGTGTACGATACCAAGCTAAGAATTACACTATTTCCGGCAACACTTTGTATCGCCGAGGAATAGAAAATATCCTGTGTCGTTGCTTAAATCACGAGAAAGTCGAGTCAGTCCTAAATGATTGCCATAGTGGGGATTGTGGTTGTCATCTATCCGGGCTTGCGACAACCCAGAAAATTTTGCGAGTCAATTATTTCTAGCCATCTATCTTTAAATATTGTGTTGAAGCGGTTAAGAAGTGTCACCCCTGCTAGTTGTTCAAACGGAAAATGTGCTCACATCCAGCCCCTCTTGACCCAGTCATTACCGTCGATCCATTCACCAAGTAGGGGGATGCACTTTGTGGATTGCAACCCAACTTCAGTTGGGGGGCATCAACACATTATCGTGGCCATAGAATGCTTTACTAAGTGGGTCAAAACCATGCCTATAGTTAATTCCGACAGGAAGACTGTCGCCTTCTTCATATTCAATCAAAGCATCATTCGGTTCGGTACACTGAGTGATATTGTCACTGATCATGGTAGTCACTTTCAGAACAAAATTATGGAAGAGCTAGCATCCAAGCTGTGGATTAAGCATGGCCATTCTTCCCCTTACTACCCCAGGAAAATGGACAGGTAGAGGTCGTCAACAAGTCTCTCAAGACCATTTTGCAAAAACTTGGCTACCAGAGTAAATCTGACTGACACATTATGCTATATCCCGCACTCTAGGCATACCGAACCTCGGTCAAGATTGCCACCGAATTTTTCCCTTTCCATTTAGTACATGGTGTGGAGTTGATACTACCTATTGAATGCAAGATCCCTTCTCTTAAATTGGCATTCGTGCTCCTACCTGTGTAATATCCCTAAGGCCAGACCCAATTGTAAATGTAAATGCAAATGTACTTAATCTAGTGAGTCATTTGATATAATTTTGTATGCACCTTTCATGGCATAGTGCGCACATGTACGTCGCAATAAAATGACGAAGTGTGCACATTCCTGGATACCGCGCGCAACAACTTGAGTGCATGCGATATTGAGGCCATGCAACCTTTTTGTGTATATCTTGTGTTTTATAGGCTGGTGAGCCAATTATTATAAGCTAGGATGATTATCTTTTGATTAGGCCGGAGAGCCTAGATGTTAAAGGCCAGTGCACCTATTTTTGTATATGTCTCATAACTAATATAAAATACATCGTTGCGCGTATACCGACCACGATAAAAGAGATGGGGACTAAACTCCACTTGTTAGGGAAAGGGAGGGGCTAAGTTAAGGAAAGGGGATAAGCTAGGGAGCTTAAGTCAAAAAAGAATATTATATTAATATTTCTTAAATCATAAAGTATGGATAATTATTTTATCCTAAGTTCTAAAGTTGGAGACAAGTGGGCCAAAGTAGCTCCCAACATGACAAGTGTCAAGTTGGGGACATCCATACATATTGTTGGGACTTAGTCCATTTCCTATCATCTTTTCCATCATTCTTTACCTTCCATAATTCAGTCATCCAGTCAATCATCCATGAGCATGAACAAACCCATTGAGCTATCTTTTGTATCTTCATGACTGTACCTAAACTTGTATACATAGCCATTTTGTGTTGGTGTATCTGGTTAGCTTGGGAGATAGACTGAAGAAGCAGGTTATCAGGCCCATGGGATATTGAAGAGGCGGGTTGTCAGGCCCTTGAGTAATTCTCTGGGTGAGAGAATTATTGGAAATTGATTCCTAAAGGTGCTAAACTGCAGCTACAGTGCTCTGAGATTTCCTTTTCGGCCTGTTGATAAAGCTTGGAAAGGAAGTGGGGCAGCCGAAGGACTGTTGAGAAGAGAAGAGGAACACTTCCTGGGTGGGACAGGCATGTGGGGAATGAGGGACTGTAGGATATTCGTTTGAGTTGGCACCTGTGACGRAGTCTTTCCTATTGTCTATGAGCCTTTAGCCTGGTTAGGAATCCCTTTACCTGGGTGGAGTTTAGTCTCAGCTCAGGGGTGACTCACTATTGAGAGTGATGAATAGTGTGGTCTAAGGTTGGGAGGTTCATGGAAGGTWTGCTGACGCACACAGCCACAACCTCTCAACCCGCACGTCGGAAGGTCTGCGTGCTCACATGATATTTCCTTTACCACGGCCCGAAGAACTCTAAACGGCTCTTCTATTTCCCTATCGGGAAATATGCACCCACAACAAACTCTCACTGAATCCCCTCTTTACACTTGGGAGATCGGACTTCCCAACTTCACGAATCCAGTGGTCAAGCGTTGGTCTCTCAAATCCCTGAACCCCGAAACAGTCAACGCTGACCCTTTCCTTTTTCCTTTCGGTATTTTCCTTATCGCTTTTTCGGCGATCGCGATGTCGAGAAACTTGCCTCCTCGACTCCCGAATCCCGATTTGCCGAAACTCTGATACACTCATGTGGTTGACTTTTCAATGCCTCCCCACTTCTGTCGGGACTTCAGACTTCGTGGTATCGCGAATCCTAATGCATATGTTTCCGGGACTTCACCCCACGAAACTCCGAAATAGCGTGCCACCTATCCAGCTCGCTGACTCTTGTGGCCCCATGCCGTTCTCTTAGCTTTCGGGATTTCGCGTTTCATGATATTGCGATTCTCGTTGCCAAGTTTACGGGACTTCCACCCACAAAAACCCAATACAAATATCCACGTGTAAATCCAATGGCCCTTATGGCTCGAATCTACGGTCCTACTCCTCCTGAGCTTTGAACCTTCTGAAATACTCGTGGTAACTCACTTGCTCTTCTGTGAGATCTGATGGCTCACGGGGTTTCGCGAATCCTCCTCAGAGAATTTCGACTGTCCGTTTCTCCTTAGCAATTTCTGTGAATAACTAAGCGTTCCTCCACGAACTTGTCCACCTGTGGCACAAACTTACGACACCTTCCTAATTCTTCCAGGTGCAACTCCTGTGCAACCCTTTCAGCAGTTATAAGGCTTTATCCCTCCTGAGCTTCCTTATAACTCCGAGTCTTAGACAAGACTCTTGCACGCATTCCTTGCGGCAACGTTCAGACACTTCCAAGTGTTGAATTTCCTTTGACCCTGCGCACACCTACAACAGCATTCTCTCAATGCTTCACTCAGGTCCACAGCCCTGAGACTTTGCTCAGCCTGTGCACTCCTTGCATGGCTCCTATGCCCAACTGCACCTTTTGTGTGAATGAGAACAAAATCTATCCCTATCTGAACCCTTTGTCAATGCACTCATTGTGGAAAATTCGATTGCACTCTTTGCAGGAACCCTTGTTCAGATAGAGAAACAACTGAAACTCATTCCTACTTCCTTTCAGGCTTGAAAATCAAAACAGCTCTCTGCATGCTCTTGTTGTTCCCAACAATGTTGCTTCTTCATAATGTTACAATACACAATGAGGGTGTCTATATCTCGTTTCCCTCTTGTGCTCTAAACTGTCTAATCTACACATTCAATTTTGCCTACTCGCATTAACTACTATAAATGCCTTCTACCTACTAAGGACGAGAGCAAATCGCTCAAGGTCCGTTTACATTTTACAAGTGCGCCTTCATTAAATTGCCATATTTATGTTCGCGCATCAAACCCAAGAGAAATTCAAAATCTGCGTTAGCACTTGTCCAACTGCCTTTTGCTTCCGCGCTGGCTCGCTTGATGTTGGCGATGCTCCTGCATCATACTCCCTAGCTTGAAAATTTTCATGGGCTCCTGTCCATGAGCTCACGCACAATCTGTCCATGCTTCTGGATCTCTTCTTCAGTCTCCCAGCTGGCATCTTCAACTGGATGGTTCTTCCATTTGACCAGATACTCAAAGTATTGCTTTCGCCTGGTCCTCTTGCTCACTCTTTTATCTGGTATGCACTCCATCTGCAGCTTATCTGCAATTGGCATCTTCTTTGTCCACTGGATTATCGRYTATTCATTTTCARTCCMTGTTTCCTCATCTTTATATGGGTACAAATTCGAGATATTGAATATCGGAGAAATTCCGATCCCATTGGGTAATTCAATCTCATAAGCATTCACCCCAAATTTCTTTAAGACCTTACATGGCCCRATTTTCTTCATCTTCAGCTTATTATATGTTCCTCTCGGGAACCTTTCTTTTCTTAAATGTGCCAGAATCAAGTCACCAACCTCAAACTGAAGATGTYTTTTGTTCTAATCTGCTCTGCGCTTATATTCCTGACTTGAATTYTGCAATCRCTCCTTCACCTGGCTGTGAAGTTCCTTCATCGCCTCTGCGAATTCTTTTGCACTAGCACTCCTAGTTGTAGTCTGTTCTGAATCCCTCAATTCAAAAATTCCTCTCGGCTGCATGCCATAGAAAATCTAAAATGGACTATGCCCCGTGCTTCTGTTAACCGAGTCTTTATAAGAAAACTCTGCCTATGGTAATATGTTTTCCCAATGGTTGTGGTGTTCTGTCACCAAGCTTCTCAACAAGTCTCCCAGACTTATGTTCACTACTTCTGTCTGTCCATCCGTCTGAGGATGATAAGCTGAACTAAACAACAAGTTAGTCCCCAGCTTCTTCCATAAGGTCCTCCAAAAGTGCCCTATGAATTTAGTGTCTCGATTCGAAACTATGCTTCTGGGTAAGCCATGAAGTCGAATGACTTCTTTGAAAAACAGATTCGCAATGTGAGTTGCGTCACTGGTCTTCTGACATGGAATGAAGTGTGCCATCTTGGAAAATCTATCCACGACCACAAATATTGAATCAAAACCTCTTTGTGTTCTCGACAACCCCAATATGAAATCCATGCTAATTGCATCCCACGGCCTCTCTGGTATGGGAAATGGTTGATAAAATCCATCATTTTGTCTTCTTCCCTTCGAATACTGGCAAATTTTGCATCTGTCCACGAATCTCTTGACATCTGCTCGCATTCTCGACCAAAAATATGACTCATTCAGCTTTGCGAACATCTTGCCATGACCAAAGTGCCCTACCAATCCTCCACTGTGTTTCTCCTTCAGCAAATTCTCCCTCATGGAGCATTTCGGAATACACAGTCGATTACCTCTGAACAGTAATCCTTCTTGGATCATGTATTCTACCCATTGGCTCCTATCCCTAAGAATTGGATTCTCAACTGCTTCATACGCCTCCTTAAAATCCTGATCATCGGTGTACATGTTCCTGAGATCATCAAAACCCAACGTTTTGACTCTGAACTCCTGCAACAGCAAACACTTCCTGCTCAAAGCATCAACCACTTTGTTAGCAGTACCAGAAATATGTTTAATCACAAAAGTGAAATTCTGCATATACTCAACCCATTTTACATGTCTCTGATTCAACTTTTCCCGTTGAGTCACAAACTACAATGCATGGTTGTCACTGTATAGGACAAACTCCTTCGGGATCAAGTAATGCCTCCATTTCTTCAATGCCTGGATAATAGCAAAGAACTCCTTATCGTAAGTGGAGTACTTCACTTTCGCTTCATTCAGCTTCTCGTTGAATTATGCTATCAGCCTGCCTTCTTGACTCAAGACTGACCCGATTGCAAATCCACTTGCGTCGCATTTCACTTGAAATGTCTTTCAGAAATCCGGCAACACCAAAACTGGTTGTTCCGTGATCTTCCTCTTCAACAGATTAAAACTCTTTTCAGCCTCTTCAGTCCAGTGAAAAGACTTGTGTCTTTTCTTCACTGTGTCCATCATAGGTGCACTAATTCCACAGAAATTCCTTATGAACTTTCGATAGTAACTAGCCAATCCATGAAAACTTCTCACCTCAAAAATATTCTTCGATGATGGCCACTTCTTGATTACCTCTACCTTATCTAGATCCATCCTCAACTCATCCGCAGAAATAACAAACCCCAAGTAAATGAGCTATGTCTTCATGAATGAGGATTTCTTCATGTTTATCAACAACTTCTCCTACTATAATCTCTGCATCACTGTAGCCAAATGCTTCAGATGCTCTTCCACTATTTTACTGAAAATCAATATGTCATCCAAATATACGATAACCAATTTTCCGATGAACTCCTTCAGGACTTCGTCCATCAATCTCATGAAGGTACTTGGCACATTTGTTAAGCCAAACGACATAACAAGCCATTCATACAACCCTTCGTTGGTTTTGAATGTTGTCTTCCATTCATCACCTTCTCTCATGTGGATCTGATGATAGCCGCTTTTCAAATCAATCTTTGAAAAATACTTTACCCCACTCAAGCAATCCATCAGATCATCCATCCTTGGCAATGGAAATCTGTACCTGATGGTTATCTTGTTAATCGCCCTTGAGTTAGTACACATCCTCCAGCCTCCGTCTTTCTTCGGACTGAGTACTGTTGGAACATCACATGGACTCAAGCTTTCCCTGACTAAACCCTTGTCCAACAAATCTTGGACTTGTCTTTTAACCTCTTCATTCTCTTGCGGCGTCAATCTATACGCGGCTTTGTTTGGAAAACTAGCTCCTAGTATGAGATCAATATGATGGCTCACACTTCTAATCAGTGGCAACGAACGAGGTAGTTCGTCCACTACTATATCAGCGAACTCTTCCAGTAGTTCTTGAACCTCTTCTGGTAAATCATCCACCCTTGTGCTGGTCAAAACAATCATTGGCTTCCTGACCACAATGAATTGCGGTTCCTTCTTCTTAACCTCTGTAAGAAGTTCCTTCCCACTCATGAGAAGTACTGTGTTGCTTACTTCCGGCTTCACCTCCTTATCCTTGATTGGAAGCAACATGTGAGTCCTCCCATTCTTCTCTAGGGTGTATGTGTTCATTCT
>SNQJ01S0087883.1:2531-21651 GCA_010110895.2 Picea sitchensis | reverse complement strand
TATAAAGTATGAATATTTAAATATATCGTAAGTCCTTAAGTTGAGGAATGTATCACCTTGTGAGGGAATCCATGTGGAACCAAGTTGATTCCCAACATGAAAAGTGTCAAGTGGGAACATGAAAATATAATTGGGAAATTTAGCTCCTTTGGGGATATTCCCATTATCGTTTTCACCTCACTACATCCATGCTACTGGCATCTATAACTTCATGCTACGAGTACCCATACATGTACTTGTACCAAGACCTTGGTTAGTTTTGGAGTTGTACTGAAGAGGCGGGTTGTCAGGCCCATAACACTTTGAAAAAGCAGGTTGTTAGGCCTGTAGGACATTGAATAAGAGGGTTTTCAGGCCCATAGGACACTAAAGAAGCGGATTGGCAGGCCCGTGATCATTCTCTCCAGGTGAGAGAACTATTGGGAATTGATTTCCCAAGGTGCCAAACTGCAACTACAAGGCTCTGAGACTTCCTATCCGGCCTATTGTAGAAACCCCAGAAGGGAAGTGGGGAAGCCGAAGGACTGTTGAGCAGAGAAGGGGAACACTTCCTAGGGTGGAACATACATGTGGGTAATGAGAGACAGTAGACTATTAGTTTGAGTTGGCACATGTGTCTGAGTTTGTATATTGTTAAAGAGACCTTAGCCTAGTTAGAAATCCTTTACCCGGGTGGAATTTAGCCCCACCTCAGGGGCGATCCACTGCTAAGATTTTATGAACAGTGTGGTCTAAGGATAGGAGGAATGTGGAAGGTATGCACACAATTGGTTTTATTTTTACTAAAGATAAGTGTTTATTATGTGTAAATTTATGTGTTGTGTTAATATTTATTCATTTTTCTTATGGGTTTTTCTGTATATGTTGTTATCCACATTAATTTGAGAAATTGCATAAGTATATGAGTTACTTAAATGGCATCCGAGTTCATAATTTTTTTGTGTAGGCTTGCCCAACTACGAGTCTGGGGACGCTATAATGTGGTATCAGAACTGTAATTGAGAGAGTTTTTTGTAGTGTGGCCTAGCCTGGGTGGATTGGGACATTACAAAGTGGTATCAGAGCTACAATTGTGAGAGTTTTGTGTGGCCTGGCCTAGCCTGGGTGGTTAGGAACATTACAAAGTCGTATCAGAGCCCAGTTTTCAATATTGGTCCTGCATGGGCCAAATTAATAGAGGGAGGAGATGAGATTTGCAAACTATGTAGGAAAACGTTTTTATAGAATGTCAAAAAATGTCTGCAAATTGTTCAATAAAATTATTGTAGTGAAATTAAAGGAATTTTGAAAATAATTTGGAAGAACTAAGCCCAGGAATTAAGTATAAGCAAATTTAGTCTCTAATTGAGCATATTTGGGCATGTAGATGGATGAATGTTGAAGTTACAGAGAGGTCATGGTGCCCATGACAAAATTGAGGCAAAATTGGGAAAAAGCCCCAATTTTCGCAAAGTAATTTGAGATGAATTCAATGCGCAAGAGGATAATTTGAAGAGTAGGGGGTCGAATTTGTATGTACATACCCCAAGTTGGTTGTATCGAACTTAATTACAAGCTCTAATGGCAACCACAAAAGTAATTTCAGAATTCCCATGATAAATTGGGCAAAAGTCCCCAATTTTGCGATGGAAAGTATTGGAGAATTCATGAATAGGACATGAAATGAACCAAGAATTAAAATTTCCAAATTTTAATGGAAATTCGAGAAAGAAATTTCGAATTTGGGTGATTTTTCGAAGTAAGAAAAATCAAAAGAATTTGGCTATTTTCCGTATGTTGATGTCAGTATGATGTGGAGGCCACGTGTCAGTTCATGTGGTAGAACAAAGACATGTACTTCGATGGATTAAGGTACATGTTGGATGAGATGGCACTTTGCAAGTGATGTGGATCCATGTCACATGGCCAACTGTCAGTTCCACGAAAGCACAGTAAGATCTTGGATTTTTTCTAAGTGTTAAGCTATCACGGAGCATGGAGAGAATCAGGGGTATGGAAAGAGGTATGGTATCCCCGCGAACCCGCAGTAATATGTGGAAAATTGGATAATTCCTATGGATTTTTCAGGTGGATGGGTGGATGTAGTTCTAAGAGTAAAAGAAATATGGGATCACCCGAACCCGTGTGAAATTTTGAAATTTGACTAAGTGTCAAGGCTTTGTGGGTGTGAAGGATATCACAGAGGTGAGGAAGCATAAGAAAATGGCCTCGAACCCATGATGAGATCTTAGAGAAAATGACTAATTATAGGTGTATAATGGATACGGTGGAACACCACGGTGCCTTTTGGAGGAGGCAGAAGTTATAACATGAATAAAATAAGAAAAAAAGTTTCTAAGTATGGGAGCAAGTTAAGGGTTGCAAAACATGAGAGTGTATTTTAAAGGCTACGGAAGTTTGAAGGGACGAAATGAATACCTTAGACCCACGATGAAATATTTTAACGGTCAAGATCTAATTTGAAGATAATTAGACGATGGTTGAGCATCAAAGCTAGGATGCTTGAGCTAATGAAACGATCTTCTCTGTAATTCCATTAATAGTATTTATGCTCAAAGTTTTGAAGGGGAACAAGAGAATCAATCATGATGATTTTTGGAAAGTGGAGTCCATGTATTCACTCAAGAATGTATAAAAAATATATATTAATAATTCACAAGAAATCAGAAATAAATTACTTCTAATAAACTTCCAAAGAACAAAATGTTGTATAAAATGATGGATTTGTTAAATTCTTGTAGCCTTACAAATCCTGTTGCACACACATTTTGCAGAACCAAGAACATAATTCGACATAAGCATAATTTAGCAGGAAGATCAATAAACCAAGACATGGATGATGCCCAAGGAACTTACAATTATGAAGATGAAGGAAGAATATTTGGTATGGGCGTGGATGTTCTAGTAACAAAATCCAATGGGCATGGAGAAGATGAAAAGGAAGAGAGTGTGAACTTGGTGAAGACCATAAATTTTTTGTAAAAGTATTTCCAAAGTTATAAAGCTGATAACGAGAAGATTATGAAAGCCAAGGAGCAACAAGAAGGATTTAACATCAAGTTAATGCATATCTTGGACATAATAGAGAAGAACATGGATAAGGAGACTGAGTCAAGCAAATCAAGGAGTCTCCAGTCTCATGATAAGATGAGAAGAACCATAAGTGTTTGTAGGAATCACCATCACTCCCCAAGGAATTCAACAAGGAGAACACACAATAGTTCAAGTCCATCCCCCATCAGGAAGCATAAGAAGAAGTCTGGAGTGGATGAGATACAGGGAGAAATGAATAAAATAAAACCACCTACATTTTATGGTGAACACAAGAAGGATGAGGATGATAAGACCTGGCTATTGGGAATGAGAAAGTATTTTCAGTTGCATAATTACTCTTCACAGGAAGAAGGAAGAATTTCCATATATCAACTCAAAGGAAAAGCATCAACGTGGCAGGATCAGTTAGTGCAAGTGCAACACATTGATGAGAAAAATGTTACTTGGAGAGAAGTCAAAAGGTATTTTCAAAATAAGTACTTAACTAAACGATACTATGATAAGAATATGAAGGATTTCTTTGAACTCAAGATTGGGAGTATGACCATAGATGAGTATGAAAGGAGGTTCTTAGAGTTGCTAAAATATGTTTCTTTCATCAAGGATGAACAATTTAAGATTCAGAGGTACTTGAGTGGGTTTCCATCATGTATTAGCGAAAAGATACAATATGATGATCCCAAGACACTAGAAGAAACCATAAGGAGAGCTAAATTCCTTTATGATCAGCATAGAGGAAGACCGGCTTTCCAAAATTCATGGGAAGAAAAGAATAAGAGAAAGATGGAACAGAGGAGGAAGGGGACAAAGCCACCATTCTTTCTAAATAATTCTCAAGGAAAACCAGCTCCTAAGGAACACAAGATGAATGAGACAATGGGGCAAAAACCAAGGCAACCACCTATTCAATGTTGGGGTTGTGGGGGAGATCATATGTACAGAGATTTCCCTTAAAGAGGTGAAAAGTGAGGATTGTTCACAATGTACAACAAGATGAAACAATGGAGGACATAAGCATAAATGTACCTAGGATATACACAACTCTAAATAATAAGCAAGTTGAGTTTCAGTCACATATGATTGAAGTGGAAGGTAAGATCAACAACCAAACCATTGCTATTTTAATTTATTCATGAGCTATTCATATTTATCTAGATCCTAAGATGGTGGAAATATTTTAGTTTTCAAGAAGCAAGCTCAGTAAACCTTTGTTGGTGCAGCTAGCTACAAGAGCTAAAAGGAAGATTAATGAGATGGTTAAGGCATGCCCAATAGACATGAATGGATTAAGCACAAGGGCATATTCGAATATCATACATTTGGGCTCATATGACTGCATAATCAGTATGGATTGGTTGGACCAACATCATGTTGTTTTAGATTGTTATAATAAGGATTTTACCTGCTTGGATTAAAAAGGGAACCTGAGGATAGTTCAGGGTATTCCAAGAGCAATAATCATCAGAGAAGTTTCAGCCTTGTAGCTAAAGGAAAACTTCATGAAAGGATGTCAAGTATTTGTAGCACATATGGAGGAGGAACCTAAGCATAAAGTACCAAGTATAAAGGATTATGCAGTCCTAAAAGAGTTTGAAGATATGTTTAAAGAAATACCTGGGATGCCACCGAAGAGAGATATTGATTTCTCCATAAATCTTATGCCTGGAGCAACCTCAATATCCAATACTCCTTATAGGATGAGTACACCAGAATTCAAGGAGTTGCAAATGCAGTTGGAGGAACTTCTAAAGAAGGGTGTCACTTTGGGGTGCCCCAATATTATTTGTGAAGAAAAATGATGGAACCTTGAGGCTTTGCATTGACTTTAGGAAGTTGAACAAGGTAACTATGAAGAACAAGTACCCTTTTCTAAGGATAGATGATCTCTTTGATCATATGAAAGATGCTAAAGTATTCTCTAAGATTGATATCAAGTTAGGTTATCACCAGGTCAGAATTAAGAAAGAGGATATTATCAAGACTTCCTTCATAACAAGGTATGACCATTATGAGTTCACAGTGTTGCCATTTGGGTTATCAAATGCACCAGTTGTCTTCATGTGTTTAATGAATGGTATTTTCATAGAATACTTGGATTAGTTTGTCATTGTATTTTTATATGGCATACTTATGTAAATTCTAACCTTGTACAATATCTACTGCAAACTGAGATTAAGAAAAGAACAGAAAAGATACAATGGCAAATACAAACATTACACAAAGATTTTCCACCTGGAAACCCAAACCGGGAAAACCAGCATATATTATATTCATACATTGTGTTACATTGTTTACAGTACAATATACATATAGGATCCAACGGAATCCAAAACCCTAACCCAATGACCTGGATTAGTCCAAAACCCTAATTCCTTAACCGAAAATAGAAAACCATCGGCAAAAAACCATGTGTCGAAAAAACCACCTAATATCATGTGGTCCCGGAAATATGTCGTCCCGGTAATATGTCATCCCGGAAATATGTCGTCCTGGAAATATGTCGTCCCGGTAATATGTCGTCCCGGAAATATGTCGTCCCGGAAATATGTCGTCCCGGAGGAAATATGTCGTCCCGACGGAAATAAGGCATAACGTCAAGAATAAGAATGAAATAGAAACGTAGAGTTTCCCACCTAATAGTCTTTACTATATTATATAGTCCTAATTAACTCTACAACTATACTATACAGGACTAGAGCTAGAGCAGCTATTAAGGCAGTTCATACGACATTTCTTAGAACTACAGAAACTACAGAGTTTAGCTACAGAAATAACACAACTATAGTTAGAAAGAGAATGGAACTAAGAAAAGGAATAGTTATAGACTAATAATAGCACTGCTTCGCTACCGCTCAGAACTAATTTTCATCGGGAGAGTTGCACTAAAGCTAATTAGAACTAGTTGGACTGAAGGTAATTATTGGAACGTCAATTTCTTGAACTACTAGTTGGACTAGTGAGAGTTATTTGGACCAGTGATAGTGTCAGGCTTTGCAGTAGCAGCCAACATAGTCATTGTTATAATTACAACTTATGAACTTATTGCAACTATCTATGTTCAGCTTTTTCACTCTTTTGAACTACTGCAAATTAGAACTAAGATTGCACTACTAATTACTACAGACAAGTTCAACGTCTTCATGCAAGCTCATATATAAATGTGTGATGTATAGATCTAGAGAAAGGGCAGTTTCTCCTAATGATAAAAGGAGAAAGGCGGGAATGTTGTACTTTTCATGGAAAGGACGTCTCGATGCAATTCTCACGTAGATACAAGGTAAGGGGATATGTTCCCCGATGGATAATGTGTTTCATCCCACCCCCTAAACAATAGGTGGTTTCATTGCTACTCAACAACTTAAAATGATACAAAGTTGTAATCTTCTGGTCCAACCAACAAACATGGATTCGAGGGGTTTTTTTTTAAATGGGTAAACATCACCTATTTAAATGGGGAAAGTTAAATGTATAGATGGCGAGTCCAAGTTTCACAATATGCTATATCGGCTGTACAACCACCCTATGACAATGTGAAATGATAATTTTTGGGAATCTGTCCCAACCAACCCTAGCTCATCGAAATAATAAGGAGCTGGGAAGCCCCTTACCCTTAAATAATCATAAAGTCGCTCAAAGGTGGGTGATTTTTGCCTCACATAGTCATTCATATTCTGATCATTATAAAGATCGGCAATAGAAAATGAAGGGGACTCTTTTTTGGGTGTCGGTTCTGCCGACCGGGTGCCTTTTTGCTGTGCACGCAGTGTCCATGCTATATTCAGGTTCACTTTCCTTATAAAGGCTAAACTTCGCGCCTACATCTCTTCTACAGAGATGTTCCAAGTGAATATACTCCCATCAAACTCAGTAAGACTTGCACAAACCGCGTTCCAACTCTTCCTACGCTGCAAATGTATTTTACCCACTGCTTCGTCAGAGAAGCAAGACCTAAACTGGTCACATAGAGAAACAAAAGATACTTGGGGATTTTGAATCCCGAACACATATTGAGGACACTTTGTTTTTCGTTTTCCTGCTACACGAATAACTACGGCGCTCTCTAGACAGAATTATAGTTGTAAGATTCTAGAAAGTACAAGTTGTTCGGTAAGTTCCGTTCAGAGCACAAATATTGCTAATAGATTAATGGGGGCAAAGGGAGAGGTCGTCATTCATGAATTGGGGGAATTAGTTTCGCAGCACAATAATAGGATTCGAACCCATTTAATCTTTTTATCGAAGAGTAGTTGGACCAAACATCGCATAAGAGAGAACCTTTTCGGGCTATCCTTACCATATATTTCCTTACTAGGGCTATCTTTACCATTTCTGTCCTGCTTGTAAGGGATTTCTCCTTGCCTAGATATTTGGATTGGGAAGGGCTTGCTTTCCCGAACAAGTGAAACTACTGGATAGGGGATTGGGAAAAGAAGAAAAATGAGGAACTAGAGCTTGCGCCTACGACGTTGTCCCCACTTGCCTATGAAAAGAGGAGAAATTGAGTTCCTTAAGGGAGAGGAAATACTAATTAATATTATATATGTAATAACCCCATTAGAGGATGCGCAAGCAAGCTCGACCAATGGGAGAGGAAATATGCCAAAATATATGGTTCTTATTTTGGTCCAGTTGGGAAGGGGGGTTTGGAATGATTCAACGCATTGACGTATATAACAACAATATATAATCAGTGATGATCCACTAGTAGTCGAAGTCTCTCCGCTCATAGCGATTTTCTGGATACAGAACAGAGTGTGTAATTTGCTATTGTAGCTCAATCGTCGAGTGTGTTAGTAATTCTGTACTGGGAACAATCCTCTGTAGCATAGCACGGAGAACCAGCTATTTTTTTATGCCCTTTTGTTATACCAATAATTTGACCCGAGTCATGAGTTTGATCTTGGCTCAGAACGAACGCTAGCTATATGCTTAACACATGCAGGTCGAACGTGTTTCTCGTACCGTAGGTTTGGGAGATGCAAGCACGATTTCCTACTTCGTCTCATCGCTAGGTGGAGGCAGCGGTTTCGAATGACGTGGCGTAGGGTGAGTAACACGTGGGAATCTACCCGTAGTGATGGCTTGACACTGCATTCTAGTTGATGTGTTTGCATGAGACTGACACCTTCAGATGCCCGCGTTCAAAAGTGCGTTTGGATGAGCCCTAGTAGGAAGAGGAAGAACAACAAGAATCAGAATTGTAGTGTTTCATCTTTATTTCATCTTGTGTTGTTATCTAAGTTGAGGGATAGCTTCTATGTATCACAAGAATGAAGAGGACTTTGACTCATTAGTTAGAGATTCCTCGTGATGATGGACTAGGACCAATTACAGATCCTTCAATACTACTGTGAGAAGACTAGGACCTACATTACCAAACCATTTTCTTTCTTTCTTAGCTACTGGTACTGGATTGGATCAGTGCCTAGGGTACATCATAGCGTGTTGGGGAGATTAGCGTGTTGGGGTGAAGATTAGTAGAGGAGCTTAGCAAGTTGGGTTTCATATTTGTCAGTGCTAGAGGAGATTAGCAAGTCAGATACTAGTAGCTTCTTCAGAGTGAAGTCCAGTTTAGTTCAGTAAAGTAAAACAACCAACCTTATTATTATTCTTTATTAGAGCTTGTAGACTATCGACCGCCAGGAGAGCTTGATCCTCCCTTGGGTCGGTCTTCCGAGAACCAACCAAAAATCTTTTCTTCTTTCATAGCATCAATAATAACCACTCATAGCATCAAAAAGAACCACTAAGAATTAGATATATATAGCTTGGATAATAAGGATATAGCTTGGAGAAGAAGGACCAATAACAAGTGTTGAGTAAAGGACCACTTACCATTTATAGTCCACTTACCATTCCTAGTTGAGTAAAGGACCGAGAACCAATAACTAGTTTAGTAACAAGAACAAATAACTAGTAGTCTATGTTCACTATAAAGCTGGCATAGGAACAGGAACCACAAAGTTGGATAACAACAAGAACCAAGAACAAGGAACCAGTTGTCTATGTTCCTAGCATCAATAACCGAGAACAAGTAGGATAATATGTTCACTGGGTGGGGAAACAAAACAAGGTGGAAGTTCTGGTTGTTCGGTATCAAAGCAGGTGGTGCAAGTAGCGCTTGTTAAGTTGTAACAAAGATTCATCAAGTTGTGTAAAGTTCAGTATCACAAACAAGAGCAAGTAGGAGCTAGTTGCATATAAATGTAAACTCTCAAGAAAAACAAGGAGCCAGTTTCTATATCGAAAAGCAACGATAGAAGGGTCGCTCAGATACCTTTGATGATGGCTCTATTGACCTTTTCCTTATGATTTGATTAAGAAAGGAACCTGGTGAGATAAAACGGCTCATCAACACAGGGAATCACTACCGTTAACATAAGTTGGGTAGGAACTATGATTTCTATTCCTTTAGATTACGAATCATTAGCACTGTGACTCTTTATTGGTCTTGACTAGGTTTGGTCTTGGACTCAACAAACTATAGGTCTAGGCATTGTTGGAACAACTTGAGCTTAGACGAAAGGGATTGTTAGCTTTGACTTAGCAATTTGATCTTACTCTTTAAAGCATAGTATTAGGATTTAGATCTTACTCCTCACAAAGAAACTAGATAACTCAGAAAAGTAGAGGAGCTCATGTTGATATCTCTATTATAGCTTGGTGGTAAGGAGGAAGTATATTACAGCTTGCAAGGAGGAAGGTTGGAACCACTTAATAAACACGGGGGACCACCAGACCACTTCCTATGTTCTTGCATGGAGGGACCACTGAAGAAACATGGGAACTAACTTCTCTTTAATTGCTTGTTGGATCTTGATAGGAGAGTAGAAGATCTTTCATGAGGAGAGAGTTTAATCTATGATGCAAGTGAGGTGGAGACAAGTTATCAAGTGGAGACTACAAGTTGAGAGTCAGATATGAAGCAAGTGGAGAGTACTGGAAGTTGGATATATTGCAAGTAAAGTCAGTAGGATTATTCGCTATGAGATAGATAGAGTTTTTAGAGGAGCTTGACCAACAACAACTGATCTTCGTTTATAAGTTCAGTAGGAAAGCAGGAAAGGAACCAAGCAGCAAGGTGCAAGGAAAGCAGGTGTGGTGTGTTAAGAGGAGCTTCATTTCTAAGTGTTCATAAGTCAGCAGGAGCCCAGGAGCCCTTGCGTATCTAAGTTGTAAGCATTAAGACTTACCCAACCAACCTTATTAATTATTAGAGTGTCCCCTCAATCTAGGGGAGGCTCACACTCCTATCGTCAAGAGGAGTAAGCCATGACATGAAGAGGTTTGGTTTGTAAAGTTACGCGTGTTAAGCTTTAAACCAAGAAACCAACGAAACCCATACATAATCTTTTCTTCTATCATAGCATCAAGACCCGATAAGAATTCTATCTAGCTTGGATATAGAGCATCAAGAACAAAGACCAATAAGAGTTTGATAAAGCTGGGCTAGGAACAGGAACCTATCATCATTGTTATCAAGCTTGGCTAAGAAGAGAAGGACCAAGAACCAAGACCAAGGACAAGTTGTGTGTGTTAACAAGTTGGAAAGACTAGCAAGGACAAGTAGTATCTCAATCACTATACAAGATTAGGAACCAGGTTATGCAAGTAGTATATGTTAGCAATAAGATTAGGAACCAGGATTCATTTTGTGTCAAGTTGGGTATCTAGGATATCTTAGGAGTTGAAAGTCTCTTTAGGAGAATGCATCGTATAAGAAGTGAAAATGCATTTGTCTCTATATATAGCAATGTTATTAACGATGCACCTTGCTCACTTCTCATTGCTAAATAAATAACTTATCATAGCGATATAACAAATTGATATGGTTGTGTTTATCATCTCATAGCGAAGAACATGTAATTGATGATATGTGTTTCTCATCCATCCTAATAATTGATATGTTGTGTTATTCATCCTAATATCCTATGCTCCTCCTAATCATGATGCATGGGTAAATGAGGAATATTTCATGGTCTAGCATGATGGGTAAATTAATCTATCCACGCTTCGTCTTTCATGATGAAAAGTATGAATAATGATTAGTGTCCACTAGCGATGATATGGTATTCCTCCTATGCCTACGATGGATGGCTCTCCTCACTACGATCTTATATATGATAGGAGCTTTTGAGGTTTGATCCTCGGGATCGGGCTTTTACCATGTTTCCCAAGGTCCATCATTGGCCGAGTGAAAGTAGCAAAGGAAGCAGCATAGACAAATCCAAATCCAAATCCAAATACATAAGCCGGAGACCAAGTTGACCTAGTCAAAGAACCAGTTGATGTTTTTGAAGAACCTGCTTTTTTAGAATCACTATCTCGCCTAGAATACCTTCCTGTCCCGGATCGAGTTTGAGCATAACTAGTTACATTTTGAGATCGAGTTAAAGTAGTAGCAGTCGACCGGGTGTAAGAAAGAGTGGAGAAAACAAGAGCAGAGGCATCATAGGTAGAATCAAAGATGGTAACAAAGGCGGGGTTAGATCCCATTCCAGGCGCACATTCAGTTCCATATCCAATTGATCCGGAACCAGAAGCTAGGGAAAAGGCTAGGGATTAGGATTTGAGAGATAGAGAACCAGATTCTGTTCTTCGAGATCGAGTTTAAGATTATGAAGTTCGTGACCAAGATCGTGATCCAGAGATTTAATTTAGAGATCGTGAAGAGCCAGACCCTACGCTAGCAGCATATCCAGCACCTGAACCATAAATAGCAAGAGCGAAGGCAGAGCCAGATGCAGATCCTACAAGGGTAGGTGCAGATCCTACAAGGACAGGTACACCAGTCGATTAAGCTGTTTACTAAGCGGTTGATCTCGATCCAGCAAATGATTATTCTGATGATCCACTTTCAGAGCCATAGCCAGCATCAGAGCCAGACCTATACCTAGTAGATCCATCACCAGTAGCAGGAAAGGCAGGAGCAAGAGAAAGGGAAGCATATGAGCTAGTTCTTTATCCAGCAGTAGTAGAGGCAGCAAGAGCGAAGGCAGGGAAGACAACCAAGCCAGAAAGCCAAGAAAACTATACTACTACAGCCATCTAGCCCGAAGCCAGATCTAGGCTAGCCATCTTGCCATCTAAGTCAAGCCCAGCTAGTTGCCACCCACCACCTAGCCTGAAGCCACCAAAGCCAAGCCAGACAAAGCTACCAGAAAGCTAGCTAGCTACTACTAGTATTATGGAGGGGTTGGTACATTTATTTCACCACCGGCTATGCACCTGCATCGGGCTTTGGTATTTCAGTCAAAGAACGAGATCCAGTTCCGGATAATAGTGATCCAGATCCTAAGTTTTTAGATCGAGATTCTTAATTTAGAGATAGGTATGAAGAGCCTTATGTTTTTCGGGATAAAGATTAAGGTTTTTTAGATATGAATATTATTCAGATTAAGCTCTCAATTCTTGATATAAAGACCCCTTTTCAGATCGAGACCCAGAAGTAGATACAATAGCATAGCTAGAAGTAAATCCAGCAGTATATCCAGTTTAAGTAGTTTATTATTATTCTGATATTGATCCAGTCGATGATCCACCTGATTCTGCTCTTGATTCTGTTCCTTATGATGATCGTGATCCAATTTCTGTCTTTATTTATAGAGCGAGATCCAGTTCCAGATGATCCAGATGCAGTTCAAGATCCATAGCCATGGCTAGCAGCACCAAAAGCACACATTGAAGCATCGTCAAAGGACCAGCTTCTCTTCGCTCAGAACCAAGAGAGAAAGATCCAGAAGTCCTATAAAGTAGTAGTTTACTCATCATAGTCTAAGAGAAGCTAGCCCACAGTACTACTACCATACCAAGGTCAGCAGCTACCAAGCCAAGCCATAAAGAGCCAACCAAGCCAACTTATCCACCACTACCAGAGCTAGTTGCAGTTGATCCAGCAACAAAGMAAGCGTCAGTTTCAGTCCCACCTTCCCCATCACCACCACTTTGTCTAGCCCCCATTCTTTTATCTTGCTCATAAAAAAATCCAAAGTAATATGCGGAGCCAAAGCTAGTTCCACATAGCCTAATAAATAGGATATGAGTTGCCCCCGCCTATCCATTGAAGGTGCCCGCTATAGCTTATGTTCCCAATTCATTCTAGTTTTGCTTTCTTGCTATATTCCACCCATTCGTAGAGTAAATAGGCCCAACTAACTATTCAATCCAGTATTTTGGTATTTAAGGCTCCTAGGCATGATGACAGAATTGAGTAAATAATGACTGCAAAAGAGTAATTCTCCCTTTGTTCTTGGTAAACCTTTTTCATCTCATTCTAAACCATTATTCTCAACCGCTATAAATTATAATCCACCCGAGCATATTAGTGAGTATTCTCTATAAGCCATAGAGAAATATGTCTGTAGCTTAGAGGTTGGTTTCCTGATAACGCTATTAGGAGTAGGAGTTGCAACCTTCGCTCAGAAACCTTTTCTTCCAGTTACTCCAGTTATGATTCGCCAGTTGATAGGGTGCCTCTTCGAGATCTGAATATTAGGCTAGGCTAACCAGATTAATGATGGAAAGGCTTACCCGGAGCATAGATAGGTCAATAGTTGGAAAGATTCCATGTTCGACTCTGATGGTGCACATCGTTCTGCCGCTTCGTTATGTCCTTTATAAGGATGGTGAGAACAAAGCTCCTAGGAATGGTGGGGCATAAAAGTAGTCTAGTTATGGGTATTATCTTTCCAATGGCTCCCCGCGATTGAGAATGCTACACTTGGTTCCACCCTTGAATACTTGATTGTTTTCCCCCTTCGGTACTTCTACTTATTTTCCAGTTGGTGCGGCCTAATGAATGAAGGTGCCCGCCAATAGATGAGTACATGATTGATGGAAAAATACTGGTTGTACCGGAACTCGCTCTGTTGACTTCTTACGGGGATGATAGTGACAATGGAATACTCTTTCTTGACCATGATTCAATTAATTGGCCTGATCCTGCAACTCCAATTCGTACTGGGTTTCCCCAACCTAATTCTTTTGTTTTTGCTGCTTTATAACTAATCGATTCGTTTCCACCTGCCTAAAGCTATGGTTCTTATGTTTCATATTAAGATTCAACTGTTTACCGATAGGATTGTACCACTTCTGAGCTTGCAAGTTCTGCCTAAGCTAAAGAAACTTGGATCTGCTCTCTTAATGATGGGTCCAACTCGTACTCATTTATAACTGGTTAAGGGGGCCTGCATATAGAAGGTACCCAAGTTGAGACTAGTGAGTAATAATGCCTGCTTTCGTAGCACCTTTTAGATTTGTTGCTTTCATTTTGACCGATTATTCCCCTAGTTTTGCTTTAATAGTTGCTTATGCCGCTCATAAATTGGTTTCAAATTCCGCCCACTTTCGTAGCTTTTGGATTTGCAACTGATCTTGGTCCTATTGATGAAACCGCTATAGTTGATTCTACTCCTTCGTATAGGTGCGGGTACAACTCTTTCGATATAGCTCTAGGAGCGCCCATGGATATACTATACTTGGATCTACTTTTTATAATATTGAGCATAATAGTAATAGTTGGACCATCAGATTGACCCTATGTTTCTACACTTCCAAGCTTCATAACTAATAGGTGCGCTCCTATGGTTTTTCACTCACCTCGATATGTGATCGTTTCTGCAACTCCAACTATTTATGATGTTCCCAAGTCCTATTCTTTTGCCGCTCCTACTCATTCAACGGTTTAATAATTTCTCCCATCCCCGTACTAACATCTTACGAAATAGAATATAATTCAACAGATTTCCCTACAGAACTTGCTTTTACGATTGCAATAATAGGTGCTCTCAGTGCACTAGTAAATTATTACTATGATACCGCCAATGGATGAGAGTTAGGGGGTTCCAGTGATGCTTAATAATCTACCTTTCTTGATTTCCCATTTCTAAGCTTTTGTTAGTAAGTATTTCCCTTTCCCGCTTCATCACCCTGGCACTAGTTTCAAATGCTTCGAATGAATGTTTAGATTCCGGGTATATATTCCTCCCTCGACACTTTATTATCCTGTTCCACCTGAATGAGTTCCAACCGCTATAATCGATAGAAAGACCCTCCCGATACCACTCTGAGTACATAGAATTGGTTCGGTTCGCCATCTACCCATGACTAGCTATGCCTGCCAAGAGATATGCTATGTCTGATGTTAGAGTACCTGTACTCGAACAACTGCACTAAGATGGGATGGGCTGAGCTCATAATGGTTGGTAACTCTCTAGGGAAGGTTTAGGATTCGGTGTGGCTGTCTCTGAGTAATTCTTAGTAACGATTGCTAGATCTGCCTATCAAGATTCAACTGCCTATGATGCTCATTCTACTGTTTAATTTAGCCCACGTTTAATGCTGATTGATCTCATTCTGGTGCTTTCCTGGTTGCTTTGGCAGTTGTTGGTTCGTCTTGGTTCTAACAATTATTCTCCTTCTAACGATTTCTCAGTTGATCTCCATAAACACTTATTTGACTGATTCGTTTATAACTAACTGCTTGGGTCCATTGGTTCTACCCATTATTTGTAGCTCACATGGTTCTTCCCAATAACTCACCCCTCAGCTATGTATCCTACTGCTGGTATATGAGCTATAATAGATTCTCCTTTAGTCACCTTCTTTTTTCCTGCTCAGGGTCAAATTATAGTTTTGTAGCTAGCTAATTCATGAAAGTGCTGACCATCTTATGCTTTTGCATCTTCTGTTTGTTCCCTTCAATTTAGAAGGTTTAGGATTTAGTGTGGTTGTCTCTGAGTAATTCTTAGTAACAATTGCTAGATCTTCCTATCAAGATTCAACTACCTATGATGCTCATTCTATTGTTTAATTTAGCCCGCTTTTAATGTTGATTGATCTCATTCTGGTGCTTTCTCGGTTGCTTTGGTAGTTGTTGGTTCGTCTTGGTTCTAACAATTATTATCCTTCTAACGATTTCTTGGTTGATCTCCATAAACACTTATTTGACTGATTCGTTTATAACTAACTGCTTGGGTCCATTGGTTCTACCCATTATTTGTAGCTCACATGGTTCTTCCCAATAACTCACCCCTCAACAATGTTTCCTACCGCTGGTATATGAGCTATAATAGATTCACCTTTAGTCACCTTCTTTTTTCCGTCAGGTCAAATTATAGTTTTTAAAGAAGCTAATTCATGAAAGTGTCAACCATCTTATGCTTTTGCATTCTCGGTTGTTCTCTCTTCAATTTAAAAAGTTCACGTTAGTTTTGGCTGGTTGGATAGATAGGTGCTGGCAATAAAGGGGGAATAGATAGATTAGTGAGTGTTGCTCCGGATGGAAGGGTGTATAGCTCTGATAGTTGGGTTCCGCCTGGGAGAATAAGCTATTGATGACCGAATCCACTTCTGTATGTTTGCCCGTAGCGATGTTTTCCTAAAGCTTCACCGATGTACCTTTCTTACTTACTATATTGCACTTCCATTCCATTCCATTTAGATGAAATTCATTAATATGATTGTTATCCCGCCCTAAGATTAGAGTAAGTTGTTTCGGATTCAACTGTTTCAAATTCTTCTCCTTATAATCGTTCTCCTGTTGTTGATGGGTAAACTCAATAATCTTCCTACGATTGATAATATGATGTACCCAAACATGACTCCTCTAGATATAATTCCCTTGCCCTCGGTAAACCTCTCTATGCCTACTCCCACCCATGCACCTAACCTATTATTGTTTGCCAGTATCTCCCGCTTTCGATCTTGCCCCGGCTATCCTATCTGCTTTGGGATTTGTCTCCGCCAATGAGTGACCAATGAATGATAGTGAGGGATCTGCCTCGTGATGTGAGTAATTTTCCAGTGAGTGTGAGTAGGAGCTTTGATCTGTCTCCTCCCTTATGGCCCTTTATCTATATATTAGGGGAGCTGCCTTCTGTGTTCGTTCTGAATAAGCTAATTCTATCCATTTATTAGAGTTTGAAAGTGCCTGATCCTGAGGACATAAGCTTTTATCCCGCCTTTGCATGCTAAATCTACCCAAACCTACCTACATTCGCCTCCGTCTATAGGTCCAACTCAATCAATGGATGCTTTTGCCCGCTTTACCAATTTATTTATTTCCCATTTAGTCTGCTTTTACCTACACTTTGTTTGATTCATCCGCTTATGCATTTGGTCTTGCTAGTCTTGTTGTTGCTCCACATTATAGCTAACGCCTACTTTATAGCTAATAGGCCGTCCCTCCAGTACTTTATAGCTAATAATTTCCATCCCACTCCACTAGCTTCCAATTCCTCTCATTCAGCTATTTGAGAATATGCCTATTTCCAAATCGTCTATTTAATGCATGGTCCTACCGATACTTTTCAATTGGTTTATAGCAAATAACTGGATCTGCTAGAATAGGATCTGGTTCTGCTCATGATGTTGGAAGGGATGGCTATTGATTGGATTTCAATAATGTAAGAATGGCTAACGATTGGGAGAGATCTAGGGATTACTGGGAATCGCTATGCTTAAGTAAAGCTCTGTACGCCTCTACCCGGTACCTGCACTCGATATTCCCCCTCCATATGTGTATGTTTCTCTCTAATCCACCTCTAATAATGATGTTCCACCCGCCTATGATGGATAACCTGCCTCATGTGGCTAACCTGCTTCTAGGAGATTTGAAAGTAGAGATGCAACCATATTGATACTAGGAGACGGATAACAGGTATGATGCTACCACCGCCTACTTTTCCCCTTCTTTGCCCACGTTCAATAAGGAAGGTACAAAAAATAAGGAGCACAGGCATTCAATCAATGAATGGCCAGTAATCCATTGAGGTTGTTGAGGAGCGGTTCATCGAGCTTACTTGTCGTTGAAGGTCAGTCCTGGTCAAGTCACGTATGGGAAGGGCAGGTCAAGTTGGCGAAGGTCAAGTAAGGGAGGAGGAAAGGTCAGAAGCTTCGAACCAGCCCCGGCACGGCACACGGTACTAGGGAAACTCACTCCAACATATAAGTATTTCCAACCCTACTGAATTGAGCATCAAAGTGTAATTACATATATAAAGCCATATGTGCCCCACCCCATTAAATCTCTTTCTTATCTTCTGGCAGTAGTGAAGTGAATCCATAGGGCATTTTCCTTTCCACGCCAGGAGTCATGGAATATTATATTTCTTCTTTTGTTTCTTTGGACGGAAAGACACATATCTCCATTTCGCACAAAACTTTGACATGCCGATCATAGTGAAAACTAGGGAGACTATAGTTTTTTTAGGAAGGACAGAAACTTCGAACCGGATATGGCGGTAGAAGCTCTAGATCATAGCTGCTACTTTTCACGCTCTCGCTTGCATTATTGGGTGGGTTGGTAGCGCTCACTCATCAATCCATTACATCGGTCCAAACAAAATAGTAGGGGGTGCTGACACAACCATGATTGCGATAGGTGTTACGATTGCGAGTATGCGACCAGAATGAGCTATGATTTCTCTTTTGTTTCTCATAGCTTACCTATTCTTCCTCCTGCTGATGGTCTAGACTCTAACTGCTGAATGGGATAATGAGTACAGTACTATTGACCAAATCAATAACAATAAATAGAGTGCACGAGTGAGTAACGAATGCTCCCAAGCTTTCTAACACTTATTCCTTTTACATCGATTGGTTTCACTCCGTCTCATAAATGAGAAGCTCCCGAAACTATACTATTCGCTCTGCCTAGAGTCAAATATTCCTATGCTTTCAAATACCTACTTATTCCTGCTAATGCTTCTAAGAATTGGCCTTTCAACCGAGAGATAGATGCATGCCTGCGACCGGAGATGCGGCCCAGTGTTTACGATTTCTATCATGTTGCTGGGGCATTGTTTTTCTACTTGATAGTTGTTCAACTTGCTAAGATTATGGAGCTAAGATTATGGGGAGTCATCGTTGTTACACTTGCCTCCTGTGTATGGGGTAGGAATACTCGTTTTTCCACGCCTGCCTGTATGTGTATTATGGGGTTGGGTCGTTCCACTTGCCTGTCTTCTTCTGCTGGGGTTCAACAACCGCTCACAGCAGATCTCATAGTGACTCTATCTCTCATTGTTGTTTCGAGTAGCTGTGGCTCCTCCTACTACCTTGGTCC
>SNQJ01S0087881.1:60835-75604 GCA_010110895.2 Picea sitchensis | reverse complement strand
TTGTGCTATCTTCACTTTGGTTGGTTTGTGTTGTCTTGGTCTTGGTTGCACGAGAGCACTGGAGCAAATAGGGAGCAACAAAGACCATAGGAAGCGATAATAAGGTATGTTATTTGTTCTTGCCTCCTATTTAATTCAATGGTCAAAATCTAGGGAAAGAGTCTTGTCCTGTCTTACTTTGTTCTAGATCCAGGTGGATCTAGGGAGATCAGTTAGTGTCCGCACCTACGGATTTATCCAATAACAGTTGTTCATTGTTATTTTTTCATTGCAACAATTCTTAGTAATGTGTATTTCAGTTTATGAAGTTTTGGGTTATTTTCATTTAAGTTTGAAATCAAGTTTTTACTAAGCGGGTGATATTTGTTTATTGCGTTAACTTATATCACTGATTTTCTAGAGGATCTACCACACAAACACATAAGCCAAAGGGGTTTTCTTCACATCATCGAGATCTGCAAGTCCCGCACAAACTTCCTGGCATATAACCACTTCAAATTTTAATTCCACTACACTTAGGGAATTTTAAGGTTTTATGCAAATTTCAATACCAACTCAACATGTGTGGTCCTTTTTTGAAGCCCTTGGAGAGATCACACCAGTGGGGAGAGACCTATCTCATAGGTTACTCCACCAACTTCTCTTCCATGTCCTCCAGCCAGCCACCACTGTCCTTGGAAACCCACCTCTAAATTTCTCCTCTAAAGGCTACGATAGCACATAGGGGAAACAAGCTATGAACTACCTCCTCCCACTCTTAACACAACAATGGAATGTTCATCTCACACCACCAATTTCATTGTTTCCATCACCCGTTGACCCCTATCAGCACGAACAACAACTCAACCTAGCCTCATGCCCAGATTCAATCTCTGTTTTCTGTGGATTGCACAGCTCGTATGACTACCTTTCTCATTGATTGGATCTATGTATTTCCTCCTACAACTTCCTTCTAATGGTTGTTTAATTTGTTGGCTCCACCTTCCAAACAATAGTAACAAGTTATTTCATGTGCATGAGATCTTGTGATCTCCACACGGTCTACCCATGTAACATTTCTCCATGGTGACCGCGGATCTCCACCTTGACACTTTGATACCACTTGTTGGTAAGTGGAAACCCACATAGATTAATTTATAGCACAAATAGGAGATCATAGAAAAAGAACAATCACACACACAGACACAAAATTTACGTGGTAAAACCCCTTGAAGGAGAAACATCCACGAGACAACGAAAACAATATTTTATTCCTCTATCAACTGGAGACTACAACCAACAACCCAAGTGAGGGCTTGAAGCCCCTTTCTTAATATCTCCCGCTCAGACCTACATATTTAAGCAATCCTACTATAGTTACATTGAAACTAATTAATTTAATTTTGTTGATACTGAGAGGGGCGTGAATCAGTATCAAGTACAATTTAAAACCTTTTTCAAATTATTATTAAACCATTCAACTATATCCAATGAGAAATGAACAATAGTATAAGAGTTACACCAATACACCACAATACACCATGCACAATATATGAGAAATAATCAATAGTTATTGCTCAAGGGAAGTAATGACTTCCAAAGGTAGCTACATCTTCCAAATGTAAAGGCAGGGATACAACTCCAAGAGGAATATACAATCCTCCAATATCAAGAGAGATTTGAACTCTCCATCCTCGCCCCTTCCTTCCACCCAAGAATATATGAGAGATAATAAAACTTTACATTAAATCATCACCATCAACCAATCATCACATAGAACCTGATAATGCTTCCTGAGACTTCTTCAATTTCTACAATTATTCAATTCTTGGAGTACTCTGATCCTGTATATAATATTACTCAATGTATTCTCTAAAACTCCTCTAAGTTTCACTCCTTGAATCCTCCCCAAAAAGAAGTTATAGAAAGAATGGTAGACTTTATTCAATTCTAGTCTACTCAGGAGATCGAACTTGTACATAATTCCCCGCGCTCAATATTTAACATCCAATTATGAAACTCGTACACACGAAACTACAGTCTGTAATATTTCCAATGAAATTTTTCCCACGTCATTTTGATTCTCAATGAAGAAGTTATGACTTTTTTACCCAGAACACCTGTTTATTGACTAGCTTTAGGACTGGTCACAAACCCTATCTTCCACAGAGTGTATCTCTGTAATTATAGCGAATCAAGAGTTGAAATTTTTACCAGAGGTACCTTGATATTTATTCTCAATACCATAGCGATTTCACCATCTGAATCATTATAGAAAAAAATTTATAGTTAAAATGGTAAGATGACCTGAAAATAACATACCTTAGAACACATCACCAAAAGACTTCATCCTCCCTTGAAATCCGGCCTTCTTTACTTCTTATTTCCTCTGAAATTCGACTTGTATCAAAATAAATGTATAATGATGTTTATTTATACCATTTATGTCACTTAATTTTAACATTAGGGGCTAGCGCCGACCTGACACTTTCTTGTTTTGTAATTATTTTCTTTAATTATCTTCAGGGCCTACATGTACTTCCTTCTTCAATTCACTTTGTCATCTTCAAAAATTCATTTCTCCTCAACCATGTGGATCCACGTGACGTGCCACATACCACTGGAAACAACATGATGTATACTATCCATTCATGGGTTTTTTATATTCATTTTCATTGTCCTTCATGTCCAAATACCTTTATCAATCTTGCGGTCCAAAACCCATGACTAGGGTTGACATCAATGACAACAACCAATCTTCCAACAATATCCCCCTTTTTCATTGATGGAAACACTCATGCTCCCCCTATAATTCGACTTTTATCAAAAATAAAATGTATAATGATGTTTTATTTTATACCATTTATGTCACTTAATTTTAATATTACAATGACTGACATTCTTTGTTTGTAATTATTTCTAATTATCTTCATGCATACCTACATGTACTTCCTCCTTCTTCAATTCACTTTGTCATCTTCAAAAATCTTACTTTCTCCTCAACCATGTGGGATCCAATGCGATGGCCACATACCACTGAAACAACATGATGTATACTATCCATTCATGGGTTTTTATATTCATTTTCATTGTCCCTTCATGTCCAAATACCTTTATCAATCTTGTATTGTCCAAAACTCCATGACTAGGGTTGACATCAATGACAACAACCACCTAAACAATATCCCCTTTTTCATTGATGGAAAGACTCATGCTCCCCTATCATCATGATCCCAATTTCTCTCCTTTACATCACATGGTTAGGTTCCCCCTCGAAGTTTAATGGAAAAATGTAACTCTTCTTTGGGGTTGCTCCCAACATGTGGTGCACCTAATAATACTTCATCCTTATTTTGGTCTTGGGGACTTTTTCGATCCGATTATTTTCAAGTAATCTAAAATGAGAGCTGAGGATATAATAAAGAAATGCACGTGAGATATCGCAGATATCCAGTAATATAACAGAAATATATCAGAGATGCAACCATAAACACAGATACAGAATACACTTTATTTCTATTAATGAAAGAAATGTACTGTAAAAATACAGAGTGAAAGACTCGCTTTAGAATGGTGGCGTTTTATCTTTGAGAAGAGATGTGATCTGCCACTACATTCGCAAAAAACAAAAATGATTACAATGAGGTTCCTAAGGCCTTTACAATAGACTGAATGCCAAAAGTCCTAGATATTCAAACCTAACCCTAGAGATGAAGCGCCAAAAGTCATGTGGGCCTTCTGGGTAAGTTGGTGTAATTTAGCACCTCAACTTCCTAGGGCCATAAAATTTTCATACAACCTTCGTTTTAGGAGCATGATATCTCGTTGGAAAGGTATCGAGGAGATTCATTTTGGGGTTCCATTCATGTTTTCTGGATATCATTGAACCCTGATCTCAAAATTCCATTTAGGCCCTCAAATGGCCCGAAAGTGAAAACCTCGCTAAAAATAGTAAATTGCCAAAATGGCTGAATGACTGCTTTTGAGCCATTTGGAAAAAGGTGGT
Organism: Picea sitchensis; assembly: GCA_010110895.2. Taxonomy (NCBI): domain Eukaryota; kingdom Viridiplantae; phylum Streptophyta; class Pinopsida; order Pinales; family Pinaceae; genus Picea; species Picea sitchensis. The sequence goes on along the minus strand of SNQJ01S0087881.1, from coordinate 71,619 downwards.
TGGCCACCCTATATCCACTGGATCATTTTTTCTTCCTTAGAATCCTTTTTGTGTGGCTTATGTATTTTATCTCTTCTTCATGTCTAGGATGTATATGTTGTTCGGTCTTCTTTGTTGCAACTGCAAACCAATCTTCCTGAAAGTTATTTCTCTCATTTACATTTTCGAATCAAACGTGAAGAGTGTATCCTTGATCACACATTTTACTAACACTGAGTAGATTGGTGATTCAAGTTCTCAACCAATAGAACATTCTTTCTTTTACATTTTTTCTTCCAAGGTTCACAATCTCCAAGTATTCTTAAGTGTGATGAGTCATTCCAAATTCTAAAGACACACCCTTTTTCTTCAAGTCGATGAATTTGTCTTGAACCCCAATCATGTGTGTGAAGAACATCCATTGTCTCATGTACCATCTTATCTTCTTCTCTTTACATTCTTCGCTGAAATAATGCCATTCTAATAACTTCATTGTTTGGAATCCTTCCCTTCCACACCTATTACATAGGGACATGTTCGTTCATATATCTTCAATCTCATGTTTTTTGACTAAGATAATTACATTTGTAGTATGCAATATTTGTCCAACAATGGGGAAATGAATTATAACTTCGTTGACAAATCCATGATTATTTCCACATCTCATTTACACCATTCATAGCTTTGTGTATGTGTTCCTTTCATTGATTCTGTAATTAATTGCCTTATGTCCAAAAATCTTGCAAGTATAACAATGACCAAGAAACAAATTTTGATACCTTGGAGTAAGTGGCTTTGTGATGTAGTCCATCTAGGTTGATGATCTATTCTTCTATAGTTTCTTCATACTGATTGAAGCTTTTGATTCCTAAGGTAGGAGGTCTTTGATATTCATCTCTTTGTAATCATTCCTTCTTCGTATCCTAGTCCACTTTCATCAACCTGTCCTTGTAGCTCTTTCTTCAACCTTCTTGTTGAGACATTTACATATTCTTGCATGAAGCTTCACCCATGCATCCAAGATGTGTAAGTAAGTCTTTTTACACTTGAGAGTTTCTTAAGCTTCCTTCCCTCAATGGACAACTCATTGTTCAAGTTTCTCACAATCTCTTATTTCTTCATCATTTGGAAATTCATTACTTCTCCTATTCTTCTCTCTGAGTAGTGAGCTCTCAAGGAAATGGCTTCTTCTAGTTTGTCAAAGTCTTCTAATTGTTTCTTCTTCAAGATTACAACCGGCTCTTTCACAAATACCCAATTCACTCCTTAGTTTTATTTCCGTGTTTTTTGAGCTTGCTATTTTAAATCTAAACATGCTTCAATTTTTAAAGATTCCTTTCATCTTCTTATTAATACCTTTTATGATTCTCTCTTCTTCATTTGAATCTTCTCTTCAGTTTTCCCATTTATTTCCAACTCCTTGATGAGGAAATTTAAATTAACATGACTCCACGCTTTCACAATTAAAGCAAAAAGAACTCGACCTCTATTTCTTCTTTTGAAATCAGATGTTGTAATTTGATCTTCTAACTTCTTCTTCTTCTTTCTTTCTCTTTTCTTCTTCTTTCTTCTTCAAGATCTTCTTCTGCACTTCCATTACATAAAGTCTTGTGAAGCCATCCCAAAGATCTTTGATGATGCACATGATCCCACCTTTGGACACCGACCACTAATCCATCCAGATGGTATCTATTGCCAATTTGTTGTTCCTTTTGTTTCCTTCTGAGCTATGCCAGCCTTTTTGCTCTTCAAAGCATTGTATCCTGAAGAAACTAAGAACCAAACACCACCCCAAGAGATTTCAAGTAAGTTTCCATTCTATTACCCAGTATTCAAAATTGCTTCCAACAAAATGGTGGAATCCCATTTTGGAATTTTGTCTCCATTTCTTCTTAGGATCTTCCCTTCCAAGCATAAACTGCATCAAGGTTACTCCACTGATACCAAGTGTTGATACTAAGAGGGGGGTGAATCAGTATCAAGTACAATTTAAAACCTTTTTCAACTTATATTTTAAAACCATTCAACCCTATCCAATGAGCAATGAACAATAGTATGTAAGAGTTACACCAATACACCACAATACACCATGCACAAATATGAGAAATAATCAATAGTTATTGTTCAAGGGAAGTAATGACTTCCAAAGGTAGCCACAAATTTCCAAATGTAAAGGGAGGGATAAACTCCAAGAGGAAGATACAATCCTCCAATATCAAGAGAGAGTTGAACCTCCATCCCTTCCCTTCCTTCCACCCAAGAATATATGAGAGATAATAAACTTTACATTAAATCATCACCATCAACCAATCATCACGATAGAACCGATAATGCTTCCCCTAGACTTCTCTTCACTGAAATTCTTTAATTATTGGAGTAATATGATCTAGTATATAATATTACTCAATGTATTCTCTGAACCCGATCCAAGTTTCACCCCCTGAATCCTCCCCAAAAATAAGTTATAGAAAGAATGGTAGACTTTATTCACTCTTGGTCTATCTTCAGGAGACCGAACTTGTCCAGAATGCCCCACGCTCAATATTTAACATACGATTCTAAAACCTGCCAATAAAAGAAAATAAAGTCCATACCTTTCCAATGAAATTTTTCCCATGTCATATGGATTCTCTATGAAGAATTTACGATTGTTTTACCTGAACACCTTTTATTTACTAGCTTCATGACTGGTCAAAACCTCTATCTTCCACAAAGTGTATCTCCATAATTATAGCGAATCAAGAGATGAAATTTACCAGAGGTACCTTGATATGTCTCTCTCAATACCACATTTATATTTCCCCATCTGAATCGTTATAGAAAAGTTATAGAAAAAATGGTAAGATGACCTGAAAATAACATACCTTAGAACACATCACCAAAAGACTTCATCATCCCTTGAAATACGACCTTATTTACTTATAATTTCCTGAAATTGACTTGTATCAAATTTAATGTATAATGATGTTTATTTTATACCATTTATGTCACTCATTTTAACATTATTCTAATCTGACACTTTCTTATTTTATGTAATTATCTTTAAATTGTCTCGTGGTCTTTAATTATCTTCAGGGCCTACATGTACTTCCTTCTTCAATTCACTTTTTCATCTTCAAAAATTCATTTCTCCTCAACCATGAGGATCCACGTGGTGTTCCACATACCACCAGAAACAACATGATGTATACTATCCATTTATGGGTGTTGTATATGCATGTGCATTTTCCTTCATGTCCAAATACCTTTATCAATCTTGCGGTCCAAAACCCATGACTAGGGTTGACATCAATGAAAACAACCAATCTTCCAACAATTTTTGCCTCCTAATTCAACCAATTTGTTTCAACAAATTGAGAACTAATCTCCAGATTTGTAGAATAAAGTAAATCAACTTATCCTAAATTTGTTATCACCTCCCATCCTCTCAATGATAAGAAGAATTTGTTCTACCTCTTAAATTTATGTTTCCTCATAAATTTTGTTTACCAAAAAATACATCTCTACATTTCAAAATAAAATTTAAGCTACCTCTCCACCTCTCAAATTTTTGTTTGTCCATAGGATGTTGATCACCATCCATGATGATTTTCAATTTTTTAAGTGAATTTTTTATACCTTCATTTTCGAAATTTAGCCTCCATTTTAGCCTCCATTTTGGATGGAGCATTGCACCCTTAAAGACATGGTCTAGAGTAAAAAAATATATACCTTGTACAAGACATATTGCTTTTTAGCCTTTACACAATGAGGATTCAAAACCACCCAGTACATTGATCAGGTAGTGTTTTTATGGATCGGATAGGATTTTGACGGTGGGGAGATTTTATTTTTTAACGTTGTTGTAGCCATCCCTTCTTTCTTTCCTGTTGGCAGAAAAATTTCAAAGATCCAAGAGAAATATGGAGAACCTCTCTCCATATTGGATTCCTCTACTACTTTTGCATCTTTGAATGGTTGATTGCATCTTGATGAGCTTTTGGAAAAGACTAGTTTGGAGGAAGTGTAGTCCTTGGACTCGATTTGAATCATTTTTAGAAAGCACATGATTCCACATGTCGTTGAAATTCCCCTTTATCTAGGCTCCATTGAAGAAACACGAAGAGATAGGTTAACATTTGGAAAAATCGAAGCTTTTAGTGGCCATGTTTTCAGCTTAGTGGAGGATGTACGGAGTTGTAGGGATAGGAAGATGAGGTGCCATTTGATAACCCGACGTGCTAATTGGGTAATTGGATAATAGTAAATGTAAAGAATAATTTGATAATTGTGTGGTTTGATAGATTTACATAGTAATTTATAATTTTATTAGGTAAATGTGAAAAAGTAAACAAGTTCTATAATAATAAAAGTATGCATTAATAAATTCTAGGAAGATAACATTCAAAATGTTATCCATTGATTTAGAGGAGACGGCGATAATATGTCAACATCTTTAATTCATGGCCATAATATTAGGGTTTGTAAATAAAATATTGATGATTCCACCGCTTTTCAATAGGGGGATTCCTATCTGCATAATTATACAATCCATTTATTAATAGATCTTTTCTTTGGTCCACCCAAACTCGACCAACCTCAAAAAATTACAGGTCCTCCCCATGGATTTGATTTAATTTGAAAGGAATACACATCCAAGATATTGATCATGGTTGGATACTATTTTTCTTCTATTAGGCGTGTGTATTTTGAAGGATCGACTGACGAACATACCTTCCATAATTGTGTCAACGTTGCCTCGTTCATCTCTTTGTTAGCTTCAAGATGAATAAGATGACGATTGTTCACATTCCCTGATGAAATTCTAGATTATAGACTTACATGAATTCAATCTTACTTAGTAGGTGAATGGGATTAATAATGGTGGAAAGAATCATTATGGGTAAGTAAGACGGGATCCAAGTCAATAACCAACAACAAAAGCACACCTATTTCTCCCTTGCATGTTCCAAGCAGACAAGATTCTAATAAAAACATTTCAAGAACCAAAGTGTAGAAGCATTCAAGCTCTCGTGAATGGTGACTTTATTCTAAGTGTCAATGGGATCAACACGCTCTCGATGTATTCCATGAATACTAAAGAAAATTATTATGAAATTGATGCAGGTGTTGTCATGTCATCTCTTCATGCTTTGCACCTAGAATGATTTCATGTGCTTCCCTATGTAGTGATCCACTTGGTGTGTTTCATGCATATTGTGTTCTTGATTTGAGTGTATATGATGAGTGTGAAATATTCGGTATATCCTTTTGTATTTGACTCATAAACATATGAATATTTTCCTTTCCATTGGTATTGTTTCTTTATATATGCAAACACCCCATGAGATCCATTTGAAAGAAATGAACATGATACTTCAATATATCCAAGGTAGAATTCATTTTCGGATACTTTACGGTTCATGAGAGACTGTTGGAACCCTAAGGTTTTGGAAATATTGTGCATGTTCCATAAGTCAGCATTACGCGTTCCCAAGATTTTTCATCATTGGTGCTAAGATGCAGAACCTACACCAATTAGGGATCTACTGCGCGCACCAACCATTTTTGTACCGAGTGCAAAGTGTTGAAGAGATCACATGCAAGATAAATCCTTGAAGATCTTCAGTAAATATTGTAACTATTTTTGTAACGACCTGACTGGTCATGGTCGAGGTTGTGGGTGAGCTGGAAACACTGTTATGATTTCCATGCTTCATTGGATATAAGGGTAATGCATGCAGATATGTAAGGGTTGGGTTTTTGGTTAACAAAGAGTTCATTGTTATGTTAGTTGTAGATGAGTTAGAGCTTCAGTTATGCATTGTAGTTCTTGTTATATTCTATTTTCACTATATATTCATAGATACTATGTGAATATGAGAGAGAAATTAAATTGATATCTAATCATATTGTTGGTTTATATTTCACCATGAATGTGCTCTCAACTGGCTTCGACCTCTATGTATTGAAATGTATATAAATGATGTTAATATTAATGAATGAAACATGAAGCACATTTGTCTTTGTATCTTAGGTATTCTAGTATGAATGTATGTATGTTACATAGTGCTCAACACAACACTTGTATGACTGGTACAAATGAATGTGAAATGAATGCATGGATGTCAGTTGAATGTTTCATATATGTATTGTTCCTTCATGAATTGCAAAAAACATGTGGTCTCTGTGATTCTCCTGGAATCTTGGCTAAAAACTTCTTCAATCCTTGAAGATTGAATATGCCAATGACTGTGGGGTATTTGTTGGTAAATCCTTTCGAACCATGGGTCTGAAACCCTGAACCAAAAATTTGTTATGTTGTCAAGGCTTGATGGTTTTGCGCTACATGTTGAAGGAAGGACATGACATGGAAACCTTCTAGGAAGGAGATTGAAGATTGGATATATGAGAAGGAGGATGAGTTAATGTGATGAGAGACCAAGAACTAGAAAATCAACCTTAAACAATAGAAACAAAGGTACATCTATATAAATTTACATGAAATTTTCTTGGACAAGTTTCGTTGTTTATTGCATGAGTGGATAAAGATACATACATAGATTAACTCTATATGGAGAGCCCAAGAATAATTGGTTTGGGACCAAGATGCAGTCAATATATTGAAATTTTTGGATAATAAGTGGGCCATAAATATCATTTTTTTGTTTGATCATGTGAAATAAGGGTATATTGTTGAGTTTATTGTTTATTGTAGTGAGTCTTTCAATAATGTTGAAAGAAATTTTGCAGACGGCCCTAGAAGGAGATTATAGGATGAAATCCATTTGTGGATCAAGATGTTGTTCATAGAGAAGGGGATTATGCACATGGATCTTGATATGATGGTAGAGTAAACCCCCCCATGTAGAGGGGGGATGAAAATAAGGGGGAAGATGAAAAGATGAAAAAAAGATTGGATCCAACAGAAGGGATCTAGAAGAAAATGAGATAAGGTGAGAAAAATGGATCTAGAAGAGAAGAGGAGAAGAAGAGGTGAGAGATACACAAGAAGAGACAATCTAAGGAGGTGATTCAAGTAGATAATCAAAAAATAGAATCCAGGGGGTGATGAATGGGTAGTAAGATCCAATATGAAGATAAGAAAAACCACGCCAGAAGGGTTTGTGGGAGAAACATATGTTCTAGAGAAAAGTGTATAAGAAGAGAGGTTGTCGAAGAAATGCAACATTAGGGGTGCTCGCTATCAAGAGCAGATATAAAAAATAGTGGGAGTAGGACCGAAGAAAGCGAGGTTAGAATCATTTTGCTAGTAAGAGGGGTAGTCACATTAGAGGAAGATGGGGCGTAGAGTAGTAGCGCTGACATGATAGAAAATAGCGATGGATACCTCTAAGAAGGAGCAATGACCTTGGAAATTATGATAAGGATTTCATGGATATAGATAGGGAGAACCAAATAAAGTGCAGAGGTGAGAGAAGTAGAAGAATAAGGCTTAGAATATAGGGAAGGAGTAGATATGAGTGAATTAGAATTTGAATTCAACAACACTTCATAAGAAATATTGTCATCACCAGAAACAACAAGTAGTACAGTCAGGAATACATAGTTCTAGATCGAGTATGGTGAACTAGGATTCAAACCTCAGGCTTCTCACATTTCATGGGAGATGAAGAGACTATGTAGAATAACATTAGTTCACGTGTGAAGCTATATGGTTTGTGAAAACAATCACAGACAAGACATCCAATATCATGCAGCTAGAAACCACATTCAAAGACAAATCTCTAACATGGTACATGAAGCACAAGTCTACTACGTCGATAGGATAAGTAAGGTCCCTTATATAAATAAAGAAATATATTTGAGAAAATTTTAGAATCAAATTTACTAGTGTATAACCGAGATAAAAAAAAATATGAAGCAAAAAATTGGAGAAACCATGTGGGATTATGACCAAAATTTCAAGATTATGTTGGGTAGATTGACATTTCAGATCCAATATGTATAGCATAGAGAATGGTTTATTGAAAGACTCCTACCATGCATTTGAGTCTCACTCACCCAGTAGAAGGTAACAACCCATGCAGAGGCCATAGATATCGCAATGTGCTTAGAGTCTACACTATGAGGTGGTGAGATGTCGGCAGAGCTGTTGAAGGTACAATATTAGCTAGCGAACCTTACCATGCAACTACAAGGCATGCCAAAGGCTAAGGTGGTGCACAAGAATGTTTTTTGTAGCCTATGTCGCATAGATGGTCACCATATAAATGAGTGTATTTCACTCGAAAGTTACATGACGATCAACATGTTGGATCCATTAACAATAGGACCATAAACCAAGTGGTGTGATATTTTCATACAATGGGTTCATATACCTCCCCATTGTCCAACATTGCAGAAGCATCAGAAGATCATGCACACTCCATTTTGCAATTTTTTCAAATCCATGGGCCATGATGTGAACAACTGTCGATCACTAAAGTTAATGAAGGAGCACATTGTAGATGCTTATCGAGTCTAGGAAGAGAAAAAGGGTGGATATCATGGATGTTTTGATTGAGGAGGATACCAAGGAGGATAAAGAGGAGGATATGGAAGAGGAAGAGGAAGAGGAAGAGTATATGAAGGAGGACGAAGACCACCTACCTGTTTGAATTGTGGTGAGATAGGCCACTTGTCCTGATTTTGTACCAATCCGCATGCATTTTGTGGGTATTGCCACAATGTAGACCATGTCACATAGGATTTCCCAGAGTTATTGTCCAAATGGGAATAAAATAAGGGGAACTACAATATGGTGATTGTTGAGTCGAGTGAATATAAGAAGCTGAAAGAAGAAGCAAACGTATAGGTGGTGACATGAGGAGGTATCCATATAGGAGCTGAATTGGAATGAGGAGAAAGTTTAGGTCAATATGTAGAAGGAAATATTTTAAAAGAAGTACATGAAGCTCCTAATTTTGATGTCATGAAACAAAAGAATTTCCTATGCGACATGCAGAGGGAACTAGAAGCGGACAACACATACAAATAATTGTAATGCACAACACAGAGTGCATTGTAAGAGGCATGTGTGCACGAAGAATTTCAACACATTGTGCAGAGGGCGCTGGAAGAGGCTCACGTACGTGAAGAAGTGAAATGTACAATGCAGAGGGCACTAGAATATGGATGCATGTGTGAATAATTGTGATGCACAAAACAAGAGGAAACATGGTGAAACATTTACCCCAAGGATAAATCAGACAACTAGGTAAGTGACTTCTTGAATTGTTGTCTTAAGGTGTTGGGTGATCCTATAAATGAAAATAAATTGACCCACATCTTGACAAGATGTATGGAGGAAAGGGAGACTGATGTGGTTATTTCTACCCTATTACCAGAACAAGATGTGCACAATACAAGAAGGAGGAAGCACATGGAGAGAGAATTAAAGATGAAAATTGAGCTAGGAAGTTACGAGATGGATGGTGTCAGGTTGGATCTGTAACATCCTCCATCCCAACCTACGGACATTACGATGAAAAATAAACTTAAAATGAAGTTTTTGATAACTAAATTGATACTTTTACCGTTAGTTGAATTCCTGTAGCTTACAACTACGAAATTAAAACAGATTTAACTATTTCCCGTAACCATAAAATAGATGCATCTAAAGCATGATAATAATCAACATGAAATGCAACTAAACAACTAATTACAACAACATATAAATCACTTCCAAATACATAGAGTTCATGCACAACAATTAAACACATAATTTAACACAACAACAAGATAAAACACTTGATTTTTCACAAAAGTTGTGCAACAAGATGCTTGGGACGGACGTTCCACCCAACCATAGATTGATTTTTTGAAATCTCAACATCCAGATACCCTCGAGATGAGGCTAGCAATCCATAAAAGAGGGTGGTCTCTCACAAGCCACTAACAACTCATAAAACTATCAACCCAACTGATATTCTCCTACAACTATCCCGATTTTCCACAATCTCTCTTCCTCTTGACCTTTCCAACCCAAGAAATTTACCCCTTCACTGATATCAGTCCCTCGGGTATCCCATTCATTTATTAGGGTCTCTCTAGAACAAGTATCTAGGAATCTCTGAACTGGGAACTCAAGGGAAATTGTTTCTAGGACAACTATCATCAAATATAAAAAAAATACTTGTTGTTTTAGTGCAACTCACACATGAGTTCACTCTTCTGGCCTGACAACCTGTATATTTAGCTTTCCAGCTCCAATTCTCTCCAATTGCGCTCCATATTTCTCTAGAATTCACCCTCCATGGATGCATCATCTTCAATATTTGTTTATTGATCTCTCCTTGCTTCCCATGCACAAACTTGACTAACTAAAAAGTTGTTGTCCCAACCCATACAAATTTCCTCCCTTTGGCTTGTATTTCTTGACTCACACTCTTCCTCAATATTATTGTACTCAACCCCCATGTTCCCAATAAATTTGGGATGTGACCACTCACACCCACCCTCTTACATGTATTCAATGATTGGATTTGGGAACACTCAATCAAAAATGGGAAGGTTCATATACAATTAGAAAATTTAGGAAAATGGTTCAAATTAATATACGTGGGTATTTACCCCTTGGACCCCTCTTGACCATTATCCTAGACACTCCCCCCTCTTGTGGATTAATTCATCCCCCACCTCTTTTCCATGTCCCCTTAGCAGTTGGCATCACATCTTATTAGTAAAACATTGAAATACAATTCGCATATTACATCACTTTGGCAGTATCCGCACATTATATCTACATAAGCATTAATTAAACTGTGGATTATAGTGGGGATGTTAGATTCCCCCTCCCCTACAATTGTTTTCGTCCTCAGTGT
>SNQJ01S0087881.1:33631-59206 GCA_010110895.2 Picea sitchensis | reverse complement strand
TCCCATGATTCTAGGAGGAGATATTTATCAAATACATACCTAGAAAAGACACCTATATTTGAAGAAAGAGTACAAAAGCATAATTCCAGGGGGAGCAATGGTCACAGGGGGAGTATGCTCGATGTATCTTCAACATTACATTAGAGTGATATCCCTTGTTCAAAAGGGGAGAGATTGTTCAGAAGAATTTCAAAGGCATTCAGACAGGGGGAGCAGCCCCAAGGATAGTTCAAGCAAGGGGAGCAACCCCAAGATGAGAATGGCCCTTTGCCATTGATGTCAAAGGGGTTGTAGCCAGAGATTTGGGGAGTTGGAGCTTCCCTCAGGTTGTAGCCTGAGAAACTAGGAGGTTGGAGCCTCCTTCCAGTTGCAACTGAAAATAAAGGAAATTGGTGCTTCCAATGAATGTAATTCTTCAAGACATATAAGAAAAAGAAGTATATGGTTTTCTCCCGATTTGGGTTTCCACGTAAAACACTGGTGTATTGTGCATGTGTGTGATTGTTTATTTATTACTGCTCATTATTGGATAATAATTCTACATTGATATAACATTTGAAGAAAAAGGATTATAATTACGTTATTACTGATTCACTCCCCCCTCTCAGTAATCCAACAATCTCTTCCTGAAGCTCTTCTTCATCTGCATAGATGAAATCTCTCTAACAACTATAGCTCTTGGAAGGCCTTGAGTCTTGCATTGCTTCCCTTCCTCATCAAGACATGTGATTGTGTTGTTGTAATAGTCTAGGAAAACATGATGTTTTCCCAACCAATCCATGCCAATTAGACAATCATTTGAAATCAATTGTTTAACGTTTACATATACCCTCATGTTGATTCCATTCATGTCTATTTGAAAATATTTAACCAACTCATTTATTTTCCTATTATCCCCCGTAGCTAACTGAACTAACCAATATTTCTTATGCTTACTTATTTGCAAGTGAATATTTCAACAATGTCAGCATTTATGTAACTATGGCTAGCTCCATAATCAATCAAAATTTCTATGGGTTGGTTGTCAATATTACCTTCCACTTCGATCATGGGGGATTGATACTTTGTATGCTTGTTTTCCAAGGTTGCATAAATACTTGGCATGATTCCTCCTGTGTATTTCATTGTTTCAGCCTCTTGAATGTTGTGGGCACTCCTCATTCTTTCTCCTTTGTGAGGGCAGTCCCTATATAAGTGATTTCCCTCACATCCCCAACATTGAACAGGTTGTTGCCTTGTCCTTTTCCCAAATGAATCTGCATTATTTTTCTCATTTTGGGATACCTGGACTTGTTGATTTGCTTGGGAGTTATTTTTTAAAAAGGGTGTCTTAAAACTTTTCTTCCTTTGATCCTTTTCCCCTTTCATCTTATCATTCCAAGATTCTTGGAAAATTGGCCTTCCTTTGCTTTTCTCATAAAGGTGTCTTTCTCTCCTTATGGTTTCCTCCAAAGTCTTGATATTATCATATTGAATATTGTCACTTTAGAAGGAGGTTAACCCACTTAGAAACCTTTGGATTTTTACTTTCTCGTCCTTGATGAAGTCAACATACTTCAACAATTCAAAGATATGATTCTCATATTCCTCCATTGTCATGGTTCCCAACTTGAGTTCAAAGAAATATTTCATCTTTCTCTCATAGTAATTCTCAGACAAATATTTCTCTTAGAAATATCCTTTGAACTGCCTCTATGAGATCCTCCTCTCATCAAGGTTCTTGGCTTGCTTAAGCTAATCCCACCACATGGTTGTCTTTGCTTGGAAGTGGTAGGTGGAAATTATAGCTTCTACTCGAGAGGGGTAATCATGCAATTGGAAATATTTCTTCATTTCCAATAGCCAGGACTCAACCTCTTCACCCTTCTGGTGTCCACCATTAAAAATAGGTGGCTTAATTTTCTTGAGTTCACATTGCAAGATGTCTACCTTAGGATTTCTTCTTTACCTCTGAATAGGAGACACACTTGGGCTACTCCCTGGCCCTGAACTTGAAAAAATTCTTGTAGTGGACTATCTTGGACAATGATGGTGCTTGCTCATGCTTCTTGACTGCCTATCATTTCCATGATCATCCCTTTTTCTATAGGATCTAGATGTTGATACTTGTTTAGAAATAACATCTTGCTTGGTGTTAGAATCCTTGTTGAATTGCTTATGCAACATATTTAAGATTTGAAGTATCTATTCATGAGCCTTCATAATCCTTTCATTATCATCCATGTAGCTTTGCACTTCCATATGCAAGCTTCTCATAGTGACAAGCTCTTGCCTATCTCTTCTTCCATTTAACTCAGCCTCAACATTCCCCATGTTGACATGCAGACCTCTGATCTCGTCCTCGTGGCTCTAATATCCTTGCGAATATTGCATAACTCCAGTCCTCAGATAAGAACTAAAGTTTCTTTATGTACCTCTAATTATGCAAGAAATGTGCATGTAATAATTATTGTTAGAACATGCGTATTGTAAAACATTTCATTAATTAAAATATATGTTATTTCCTCATCAATTTATGAAGGACACATTGCATCAATTCAAATTATGATTCCCTAGATTCATTCCTCTCTAAAATATATTTCCAATAGTTGTACTCATGCCCCAATCCAATCTCTAAGGTGAAAGTTATGGTTTCTTGGAAAATCCATTTTCACCACTTTCTGTGCATTTTCTCTATTGGTGCAATTTTATTGAAATTCCAACTTTTGTCAATTGCAGAAGAAAATATTTCATGAAATGGAGAAACTTTTGTATAATACATAGATAAAAATAACTACAGGGAATTCATAACAACTGTCATGATTTAAATCTGATGTTCCAGTAAAAAACTACAACAATCTGGAATCTGCAACTTTTTCCTTTTTAACTCATTTTTCCAGACTAGAATTTTTAGCAGAAGTGGCTATCTCTCTGTTGGAACACATATAATCCTGAAATTTTGAGCTTTACATTCTCCAATTCATGAAAATATAATCTCTCCCAAAATGGAAACTTAGAAAATAAATTTTGAATTTTAAATCAAATTCATTTCTAGTTAGATAGTAATAAGGCATGTGTAATATCCATGATTGATGAAGTCTTTCGGTTTGATCGAACGATCCTTATTTCTCTGGATTTTTGGAGTCACCAAATTATTAAAGAAGAAAATAACTAAAGGTCACTTCGGAGCTTCGCGCTTCGGGCGTTTCTATAAGTCTTCATGATAAAATCCCTGAAACCTGAAAGTGTTCGTTATCCATTTTCCTAAACCTTTAAAGGACACAGGTCGTTGTACGCGTGTATTTTTTAGTCTTCCCTGAGTTGACATGTGGCACCCATTTATGATATTTTCATTTGAAGATTCATATGATTCCAAGTAACACGTGGCACCTCCCTTTTCTCGACACATCATCTAGAATGATGTCATCTGCGACACGTCACTACGGGAGATAACCCTTTGGAAATATAACAAAGAACTAATTCGCAAATCAACGAAGCACTAAAATTCCGAAGTATTAAAATGTAATTAATTAATTTAATCATTGTCAAGAGATAGTTAATGGCTTCGCACTTTGGGGTTCGAACATTTTCCTTTCATCGTATCCTAAAGTCTTCGAAGTTCGAACCTACGAAACACTTAAAGTTAAATATGATCAATTAAATCGTAAAACCGATTATTGGATAACTAATCACTTCGCGTTTTCAGTTTTTGGGGATTTCCCCTCAATCTACATTTGAATTTCTTGAAGTCCGAACTGTCGAGACACTCAAAATTAACGCACTTGTTAAACATGATTAATTAAAGTGTTAAAAATGATTATCTGGGGACCAATCTTCGCAGATTCAGGATTCGGATAATTCTCACTCATCTCATCTAAATTTCCCAATCACGAACCACTGAATATTAATGGCATTTATGACTAATTAATGGTATTAATTCAAACACAAATAACGGATCACCAGGTAATCTTCTCCATTAAAGTTTATAAGTTCTCCGTTAGTAAATCTATGCTAGAATCAATGCATCTGATGTGAATAAAAACACTTAGAATTTGAATTCATTTTCACGTTTCACAAAGTAGCAAGTTTAATCAAATTGAGAAGCTCACGCAATTCCTCTATAATAGGTAGCCTTGTTATGTTCTCTCGATATCATGGCACCATGAAAAATGATGAAGAATCCTGATGTAGCTAGCGAAGGTTCAAATCCAAATGCAGACGTCCTTTCGAATACCACGCCGCGAGCCATAGACTCTGTTAAATATTGGACGCAGGTGTTCGAGGTTCTAGAACATGAGATTATAAACTGTCTAGAATATTCCAGTGAGGAAGTAGATGACACTCATGAAGATAAACTCAGATATATAGCATAGTTAGAGCTACACAAGATAGTTGCACGGTCGTGACTCATGCCGTACAACAACATGATAAGATGGGCCTTGGAGAACATCGATGACCAAACCAGGAGCATCACCAATCACCAGGAAGTTGTCGTTGGTTTATTCTGACCAGAACACCTCGAAGTAATGTATAATCTATCTCCCAAGCCTAAATATACTTACAATACTTCATTTATGTTATATTTTTATCAACATGAATGCATACAATATGACAAGAGTTATCCTGATATAATCAAGTCCTAGTGGGGGAACCCAGAGAAGTTCAGGTCTGATGCTCATGGCATGTACTCCATAGTGTCATTGGACACTCACATGATTTAAGTAGCTATGATTCTCTATAGAATATTTGGGAAGAAGAGTCCTAATCATTTCCTGGTGGAGCGGGTAATGATTATGCATGAGGTGGCCGAGGGCTACACATTTAATTCGGCTAAAATTTTATCAAACAACTTGGCCAAGGAAATTGTTGAATACAGAATGGAGAAATCAAATAGGCATCCTACCCCTTTCTATATGTCTGTGTATGTCATGGATTCCATCTGTTTCCTAACTCATTTCCCATTGATGAATTGGAGCTGGACCCTAACCAGTGCAGAGCCTATTCACTTTTACCATTCCAAGCTGTGGGAGGAAAAAGAAAAAGATTTATTTTATGAAATTTGTCACAATGTAGTGGTCCCTATCCATATAGCCCTATATATTTTCCCACCCCCTTGAATTTCAGACAGAATCATGGGAAATATGGGCAAACTAGTAGATTGGTTCATTGAAGAAAACTTCTCTTATATCAGGGTTTTCGGATGATCAGTCCCTCCCCATGCTCTCCTGATATTTTTGCCAAACCAGTTGGTATGCCAAGAGGTATATTATCAGAAAATAATGGGGGGCATCAGCAAGGATCTTAGGGAAGCCCAGAAAAAGCTATGGCCTACCTTCCCTCTCCGAGTCGGTATGTTTTCACTATTGGATTTCGGGCACTCCAAAGTGGAGGTCGCAGATTTGGAAGATGTCAAGTTGGTTGACATCGAATTCAAAAGGCACAACCCACACAAAATTGTGGATAACCACCTAGCTCAATACAACCTGAAAAGATACGTGCATGAAAACTCCCCACATGATGAAATATTCAGGGGAGTTAGGTATTATGAAGAGGTATTGAACATGTTCCAAACCTTGTCCCCAGATCAACAGGCTAGTTTCCTCAGTTTCTAGAGACACAAGTGAAATCATTTTCCAAAAATACTACAAGGAGAATCAACAACAACTCCTCCTGCATAGGAATCTACACCTCTAGGTTTTAAACCAGGGAACTCTGGTAAACAGGATATTGAGAAAACCCCAAAGAGCTCTGAGGTTTTGACTCAAGAAATGAAAGCCCCATTATCAAGTCCACTGGGCCCTCAGGAAACGGCTCAGCTCAAAGCCTTCCTAAAGAAAGGGCATGACGCATCTCTTTTGACACTAGCCACACCTGTTGCCAATACAACAGAGCAACAACAGTGTATAGAAATCGATACTCCTATTACTTCATTAACACCTCTACAGTCTAGTTTCGGGAATCCTAGTTTGGAAGTCATTTATGTGGGTGATCTTACCCCAATCTTTCCCATAGATATTCCTCCTTCAGACTTCTTCTTCAGCAAGAAACGGAGGGCCGTCATCAAACAAGAAACACAACAGAAGGATGGGGTAATAACCAAAATTTAGAGGATGTTATATGATGGAAACAATCGCGACGATTTAGAATTCACGAAGGAAGTTGAAAGTTCCTTGGGTGCCTTTTCCACAACAAATCAATGGTCAGTGGAGAACTTGGCAGAGAAGCTAAGACAAAAAATCTTATTGATGGGGCAGTTGCTAGATCAAATACTGACCATGGAGCAGACTATAAATAATAAGATGAGCCAATACTTTGAACAAATCATAACTTATGACCAACATCAGATCCAACAACTGTGGGCTAACCTTGATGAGCTCCATCGAAATTTACATTCCAACAAAGGATTGGTCACTCAACGCGATGATTTAATAAAGAAATTGCAAGCTAGGTTAGACTTGACTAAAAGTACGTCAGTAGAGATATCAATTTTTTAGACTCAAGCACTGGAAGTAAACGAAAAAACAGAAATGGCCCAACAAGATCTTTTCATGAAGGTTGATGTCATCCAGAAATTGTACCATGCATTAAACCTTGCTTTAAAGGATATCTATATTAAGGAAGGAGAAGCTCGCTCAGCCTGAGCTAAGTTTCAAGAGGCCATCACATTGCCACAAAAGGATAATGTCCCTGATTTTCCTCGTCTTTCCCCTTTCGAACAAATAAGAGGATATATGGCCCTGAAGGTGTGGGAAACAGATTTAGCAGAGATCAAGAGATTAGCCCGGGAAGTGAAAGACGCTTTTCAAGAAGCGTTATCATGCCTAGAAAAAAAATGATTGATTTTGAGGGAAGCAGTATCGCAGAGGTTTTGGGGAAAATTGATATTTCAATGAACCAGCATAATTCTAGAAAGAACAAAGAAGAAACTTTGGAATCCATTCGAGAAATGAGCCAGATTGACCTCCTTAAGATTAATATGAGTGGCTAGTTGACCCAAGTTCACAATCCTATGCCATAACTCAGGAGGTAAAAATGATACAAGTGAGGCTACCTCAAGTAGAAAGTAAATTATACACCTTTGAGGTAAATGAAACTATTGATCCATCTAGGTTGGTGGTAGAATTTTTAAATAGATGCAACCAATGCATAGAACATGGAAAAACAAGCACAGTTGTGAGAAGGTAAGAAACTGTCATTGCATTACTGAACGTGGCTGGAGAGACAGATGGAAACATGACTACAACGACTAATATATTATGCCAAATCAATAGAAAGAAAAGAATATAGATGTGTCCAACCTAAAGGAATGAGGAAAGGAAGCGTTTCTGCAAGAAGACAAAGAGATAGAAGAGATTTCCAATGAAGCTCATCATTCTCTATGCATTGTTTTCTTATTTTTTCTATTTTTAATTATAATAAGTCCAGCCATTTTGATTTGTGATAGTTTTTATAAACACATAGATTCAAGATCTATCAAGGGATTCTTATTTCCGAATGTAATAGAGAAAAATCTCCTTTGAGTATTAATACAAGTGCAGACAAAGATTCCAAATTTTGTCTAGTTTGGGTTATGTGTTTCTCTTGTATTTCCATATTTCAATATTTCTCTATGCATTTCCTTGATATATGTTTGATTGCAATTTAGTATCACAACTATTGTAATTGTATTATATCAGTAATTTGTTAAGTGATCAGTTTTTCCTTTGTGTTTACTGTGAGTAAAACAAGACCTGCAAGCTATGTGAATTACTGTATTTTTTACTTTGTTCAAGGTTGCACTATCTATTTTATTCCATTGCAACAAGTTGATATTCTTCAACAATTGATGCCTTACTTTGTTTAACATTTTTGTAAATCCCCCCCACACCATTTAATATTACAATTGTAACTCAGACATGAAACATGACCTCTGTGTTGTCGTATTGTTATTTTCATTTAAGGATCTTTTCTCTTATAACTAAAGGTAGAAAAAGAAATATTTAAAAACATTATCTTTTTAAACATTCCCTGATGCCTGAAATTACTCTTTGAGGCTTAAGTTTAATCTCAGGAACAACATCTTTTTGGCACCACTATCGGGGATGAAGAAACGAAGTTATTTTTCCCTGGTAAAATGACAAGGTAAATTTCTATCTTTGATGGTGAAAAAAGATTGAATACATAAGTAAGGCTTATTTTTTATCTTTCACTTGGCAACTCCACCATAGAGAAAACTAACATTTGGTCAAAAGAATAAGAGAAAAAATCCAGACGATAAGAAGAACACACCAGTGTCAGATCCCTAAAAGTTGTTAAAACTAAAGGGATACCTCAAATCAATTGTTGCATCAACAGGTAAAATATATCAACCCAAGGTTACACAACTTAATGCTAAGGTTCTAATTGAAGAAGTAACTCCTAAATAAAGCTCTAAACAAATTTATTCTGCAGAGACATCATCTAGAAAACCTGAGGCTAAGATTGAGAATTCGGAGGTAACCATTCCCGAGATAAGGTTGAGATTAACTTGAATAATACTATTACCAGTGAGAAAAAAACATCTCATTCACTACCTGTTGTCTTTGACCCCCTAGAATTTTCACCCCTGGATGAAGTAAAGGTTTCAGTTCCCTGAAACTCTGAAGAATATATCATATACCATGATTCATCCCCTATCGATTCTCCTATATATACATCTTGTAAGTCTGAAGAAACCAAACCCCACTTCCCTTTTCCTCCTCTTCTAGATTTTTCATCTCCCAATGACATTTTTCGAGAACTTCCTTCGCCACATCCCGAAGTATTTGAAGGGTCACCCCTTCAGTCCCTCGAAGTTTTTTAAAATCCACCATTTAACTCCCGAAGTTCATCTCCTAGACTTCCAATGGCTGTTGCTGGTGGAGGTGGTGCTGGAGGTGGTGGCGAAGGCAAAGGAGCGGGTGGACAAGGTTAATGGAAAGCTCCACCTCCTGGAGTATTTGCCAAGGTAGCTTCCAGATATGATCCCTTGGTCCTCCCTTCTGCCCTTCATAATTTGTCCGAAAATTATATGAAAAACCTACCCAAGTTCACGGGAGAAGGAGATTTAACCGCAACCGAACACATAACCTTTTTTGATTAGTTTGTTGATATCCTTGGTATTGAATACGATGATGTTTACTCGAGTTTTTTAGTACAAAAATTTGAAGGACAAGTGAGAATATGGTTCTGGGGAGTCCCGACAGGTTCAATACGGTCATATGATGAGCTAGAGAATGCTTTCCTAGGGAAGTGGGGAGAGAAGAAGGACCATCTCTATTATTTGACTAAATTCGGGTATTTAAGGAAAAAGAATTATGAATCGATTCTTGAATTTACTTAGAGGTTCGACAAGTCATATAAAAAAATCCCAGCTAAAGTCAAACCCTCTTAACCTGCTGCAAAGGTAACTTTTGCAGGGGCCTTTGAACCTGACTTTTCTCTCCTCTTAAGAGAAAGAAGATTAGCCACTCTAGCAGGGATGCAAGACGACGCCATAGAAATCAAATCTAATATGATGGAATCTGGGAAATTAAAATATAAGGTTGAGACAGGAACCAAAGAACCTAAACGTTTCAGAGAACAAGCAGGACCCTCCAGATCTAGGAAGTCTGCAGAAAAGAAAATGGATGAGATGGCTAAGATAATCAAAGATTTATCAAAGAAAATATCTAGAATGGAATTAGATCAAGCCAAACCTGATCCATTCTCTATAAATCAGTTCAGGAGAAACCCTAACCCCAGACACAATAGAGACAAGTAAAAAATGAAGATCAAAAAAATTCAAGCTCCATTTAAAACTGAATTTTTTTATGCAAAGGGATTATATGAAAAATTATGAGGGGTTAGAAGAAGATATAAACAATCTTAGTGATAATGATATGGAGCCTTATTTAACTAGGAAGGATTATGAAAAGTATTTAGATCTAGAATCCTTGTTTTTTTATTTATCATTTTAGCAATTTATCTACAATTTATCATTTTAGCAATTTGCTTTTTATAAATCGGATTTTTGGCAAGCTCAACCAGAGGCATGGGGATTTTAATTTTATTAAGTTTGTTTTCTAAATTGAAACCTCCAATTTTTTTTTTGGTTTCTCTGGTTGGAACTTCTGTATTTTCTGGTCTCTTAGTTTGTGTTTCTCTTGTTTCAACTGTCTTTGTCCGTGCAGCTTCTGTTTCAGTTGGCGATTTAGTAGCAGCTGCCTCATTCATTTTATTTCTTAATAAAATATTTTTTGGGGGAACATTCATAGAATTTTTATCTCTGGACCTTAAATCATACTTTTGTTGGAGTTTGGACATTATTGATTTGGTGAGTCCTTGATAGGAAGATTCACCCATATTCAGTCCATGTAGAATCCTTAGAAAAGAAGAAAATAAAAAAGTAGAAAAAACAAATAAAAGTGTAAATAGTAGAGAAGGAGTATGGAAAAAAAAAATTGATGGCGCTTCGTCCTACGAAGGAGTAGGGGATGGAGTGTTATTTATAGTTCCAAGAGATGAGTACATTATCCCATTTTCATATATATTATAATGGGAAATTGATTATACGAATAATGTCTGTGAGTATGAAGCTCTAGTCTTAGGATTAGAGGATGCTAGAAAGTTAAAAATTAAACATCTAATAGTTTATGGTGATGCAAAGCTTATTGTGAAACAAATAAAGCAACAATATCAAGCTAAGAATCCAAGGCTGAGGTCATACAAAAATTACGCTTGGGATTTGATAGAGAATTTCTTCTCATCCTTTAATATTCACTATATTCCCAGAATGGAAAATCAGCAAGCAAACTCTTTAGCCAAAGCTGCAACGACCTTTGTACCACCTACTGTCTTAAAACTGAAATATCATATTGAAACGAGACATGGGCCTTATATATTGAATAACATTCAACACTGGAAATTCTTTGAAGATGATGAGAAAATCAAACAGTTTCTAGAGATGGTTGATGAGTTTTATGAAACACACATAGATCAGGAAAACCAAAATGATCTCAT
This sequence comes from Picea sitchensis, assembly GCA_010110895.2. Classification (NCBI taxonomy): domain Eukaryota; kingdom Viridiplantae; phylum Streptophyta; class Pinopsida; order Pinales; family Pinaceae; genus Picea; species Picea sitchensis. The sequence continues at coordinate 48,229 of SNQJ01S0087881.1, read as the reverse complement.
TTGGGTTATGCAGGAAGGTGAAGACCCTAAAAAATTCTAGGATAAGATTGCAAACCACCGTATGCTCGTACTTAAGAACAATCATATTCCCAGGGGTCTGATACCCTTAGAGAGATTGTTTGACCAAGATGGCATACCCTTAAATTCTACCTTACAACCTCAGCCCGGAGAGGTTGAAGACTTTGATATAGGAACTAAAGAGGATCCTAAACTGGTCAAGATATCTAAATACCTCCCAACCCAAATGAATAATAAGTACGTCGAGTTTCTAAGATAGTATAAGGACATTTTTTCTTGGTCCTATGATGATCTGAAAACTTACGATACCTTTGTAATTGAACACAAGATTCCTTTGAAACATGGTATCAAACCTTTCAAGAAGAAACTCAGACAAATAAATCATATTCTCCTACTAGTGATATAAAGGTAATTCAAGAAGCTTCTTGATGCGAAGATTATCGTTCCACTAAAATATTCTGAATGGGTAGCAAATTTGGTACCTGTTAGAAATAAAAATGGAGAAATAAGGCTCTATGTAGATTTCAGAAACTTAACTGGTCTTCCCTCAAAGACAACTACCCACTACCAAAAATGGATCATTTTCTTGAAAAAGTAATCATATCTAACATAATGTCCATGATTGATGGTTTTTCTGGATACAATCAAATTGTTGTCCATGAAGACGACAAAGAAAAGACTGTGTTTACCACTCCGTGGGGAACTTTCATGTACAAAAAAATTCCATTCGATTTGATGAACACAGGGGATACCTTCCAAAGAGCTATGGATATAGATTTCATCAATGAAAGAGAAAAATTTGTTGTTATTTACTTAGATGATCTAACAGATTTTTCCAATTCTGATGCAAAACACCTGGTTCATCTCAAGCAAACTTTTGAGAAATGCAGAAAATTCAGTTTGTCTCTTAACCCTAAGAAGTCACATTTCACTATGCAAGAAGGAAATATTTTGGGCCATATAGTTTCAAAGGATGGAATCAAGATTGATCCTAAGTGAGTAGAGGCTATTCACATGATAAAAATTCCTAGAAATAAGAAAGAAATCCAATGTTTCCTAGGGAAGATAAAAATTTTGAGAAGATTTTGTTAGACAATTGAGAGGGGGGAGGGTGAATAAGTTGTTACTGTGCTTAAAACATTATACCCATTTTAAACTCATTACAAAACACTTAATCATGATCAAAATAATTCAGGAAAGTAAGCAATAGAGTATTCAACATCAATCACACACATGAAGTATACAGAGACAGATTAGATTCGGTTTGATCAATGTCGTTGGATTATACACGTAGAGGATTTTTGATTCACAGGTCCTCATGAACTTTATTTAAATCTCTTATATCACATGACCAACGACAGTGACCAGACGCTAGGCTTAACGAGCACTTGAGCGCTTATTAATTGAACGGTCATGATTCAATCTTCTGATAAGATGGATGGATGACAGAACTTCACCCTTTGAATCTTCAGGTTTTCAACTTTTCAAACCTTCGAATCAGATCAGACGGTTTATTTCACAGAAACAAAACAATGGTCAGATTTGATCCTTACACTCATCCTTTCATTGTTCAATCTGACGGCTATGAATTAATCAAACATTGAGATGGACGAATGTCGAAACTTCGCCCTTCGAAACTTCGGGATTTCAACTTGTCAAACTTACACTATCCTTCCACTGTACTATGATCAACGGTTGAGAATACACCCAAAGTGATCTTTCAGATAGGACAACTCATGTCCTTTATGATGTGGTCTACCACACGTCCTTGTTGATGTGGTGTGTTGACATGGTCTACCACATATCCTTGATGATGTGGTTTGTTGATGTGATCTCCCATATGTCCTTTGTTGATGTGGTCTGCCACATGTCCTTCTGGACGAGGTTTGTTGACGTAGATATCCATAATATAACGGTCATCGTATGTTCTCCAGATCCGATGGTCCTTATTCATTTCGGATTTCCGTCTCTCCAAGCTTCAGGTTTTTCAAATCTCAAACTCAAAAATCTGAAGTGAGATTTTTTCGAATCTTAACCTCCTCGCATCTTTATACTCGAACTAAATGTTGTTCGTCGATCATGATCTTGATTCAATGGCTCTATCAGTCTGTGATGCATCTCTTCTATATTATCATGTCCTTCCACTTAGAATGATCCAACGACTGACAGAAATTCGCATAAATGAGATCTCAGATCTTTTACCTCGCATATCCTATCCTTCCACTTGAAATGATCTGATGGCTAATGGAAATCTGGGTTTGATCCGATGGTTGACGGGTATTCGGATAATCGAACTCTCAACCCTTTTTCCTTGCTTAACCTATCCTTCCATTTTAAAATGATCTGATGGTTGACAGGAATTCGGGTTTGATCCGACAGCTGACGGGTATTCGGATAATAAAATTCTCAACCCTTTAGCCCTGCTTATCCTATCCTTCCACTTAAAGTGATCCGACGGTTGTGAATATTCTCTAAGAAGATCAACGATCAAGGATGGTTGCAGAACCACAACTTGCAAGTGATATAACTCATCACCAAAACTCTGCAATTTGAAGTTGTGCATCGTTGGTGAGTCAAACACATCGTCGATCTTTCAGGCTATAAGATCTGACAGCTTGAATAATTGTGGGATTGGAACTAGCATGATATTTAATTCTCCTTCTAATATCTACAATCTATCCCTACCATTGATCTGTCGATTGCGCATCCGACAGTCACAAATCAATCTGACTTAATATGATCACTTGTTGGATCAACCACAGTCATCAATATCTGTGTCTATGAGATCTGACGATCTAGACCAATTGCAGGATTGGAACTAGCAAGTTGTTTAATTCTTCTTTCACTCCCCGCAATTCATCCCTGTCGTTGATCTGGCGATTGTACATCCGATGGTCACAACTTAATCCAACTTAATATGATTTCTTGTTGGATCAATGACATTCGTCGATATCTGAGTCTATGAGATCTGACGATCTAGACCAATTGTGGGATTGGAACTAGAGAGTTGTTTAATTCTTCTTTCGCTCCCCGCAATTCATCCCTGTCGTTGATCTGGCTTGCATATCCGATGGTCACAATCCTCCAATGTTCCTCAAGCCCACGGTCACTCATATGACTGACGTTCTTTATATGATACGATCAACACCATCAATTTCTTGATCGAATGGCTGTTAAGGCTTCTCACCCTGAGCTTATGTTTTTCCTTCCAAGCTTTGATCTCTACATATTGTTCGCTCCTCCTCTTGAGATTACATTTTTTATTCTGAGCTTTGATCTTTGATTACTGTTCGCTCCTCCTCATGATCTTATGCTTTTCCTATTTTCCATCGTCGTTGTTGTTCTTGCCATCAATGACAAGCACACTCTTTCTGTAAAATATGTGAACAATCTCCCCCTTTGGCATTGATGGCAACCCTGAAAGGCTGCTTAGATCTCCAACTGTAGCATCCAGAACACACCTTCTTCTCCCCCTTTGACATCAATGTCAAAGAAAACATAGAGTGACTCTATTCTCCCCTTGATCAGATATACTAGGAGCACTCTCCCCCTGATCAGATAGACTATTTTAGCTAAATAATAGGGTCACGCCCAACTTCTGGCGTAGATACTCAAACTGAGCCTTTGCAAGTGGTTTAGTGAAGATATCAACAATCTGATATTTGGATGGAATATAATGCAAAGAAACAATAATGTTGGTCACTTGTTCCCTCAATAAGTGATACTTTGTGGGTATATGCTTGGTATTGGAGTGAAATACAGGATTCTTTGACACACTAATTGCACTAGTATTATCACAATGAATTGGGATCGATGCAGTATATTTTACCTCCAAGTATGAAAGTGTTTGAATCATCCATAATGCTTGGGTACATCAAGTGGTAACTGCAATGTATTCATATTCTGTAGTTGATAAGGAAATGGAACCTTGCTTCTTGCTCAACCATGATACAAGGGAATCTCCTAAGAAGAAAGCACCACCACTTGTGCTTTTCCTTTCATCCACGCAGTTAGCCCAATCAACATCTGAATAGACCGATAGTTGAAAATTATGATTCCTAGGATACCATAGGCCATAGTTCATCATTCCTTTCAAATATTTGAATATTCTTTTGATAGTTATCAAATGAATTTGTTTAGGTACAGACCGATACCTTCCTACCATTCCAACAGCATGCATTATGTCTAGATGAGATGTTGTGATGTATAACAGGCTTCCTCTTATAGACCTATATGAACTCTAATCAACATCAGGTGAGTCATCATCCTTTCTTAGCTTGCATCTAGTGACCATAGGTGTGCTCATAGGTGTAGAATCTTCCACTTGAAACCTTTTCAATATTTCTCTTAGATATTTCTCCTAAGAAAGAAATATTCCTTCAGACCTTTGAGTAATTTCCAGACCAAGAAAAAATGGCAATTCCCCTATCATAGACATTTCAAATTCAGACTGCATTGCGGAAGCAAACCATTGTAACAATGGAGCATTATTACTTCCAAAGATGATGTCATCTACATAGACCAACACAATGAGAAAATCATTATCCTCTGTTTTGATATATAGATTGATGTTAACTATTCCTCTCTTGAACCCTTTGTCTTGAAGATACTTATCTAGTCTATAGTACCAGACATGAGGAGCTTGTTTCAACCCATATAAGGCTTTCTTCAGCTTGCATACAAAGTTAGGGTTATCTGACAGTTGGAAACCTTCTGGTTGTTCCATATAGACTTCTTATTATATATATCCATTAAGAAATGTTGACTTAACATCCATATGATATACTTTAAAGTTCTTATGACATGCATCGGCAAGAAACATTCTGATGGATTCCAATCTTGCCACTGGTGCAAAGGTTTCATCAAAATCTTGTCCTTCAATCTGTGCATAGCCCTTACAAACAAATCTTGCTTTGTTCCTGACAACTTGTCCCTGCTCATTCAATTTATTCTTAAAGACCCATTTGGAACCTATGACATTTTTACCTTCAGGTCTAGGAACCATCTCCCAAGCATTATTTTTCGCAATCTGGTCAAGTTCATCATTCATGGATTTAACCCAATGGTCATATTCGTTGGTTGCATTAAATTCTTTAGGTTCAAGCAAAGACAGAAAGGCAATATGAGATTGTTCTGAGACATTATTCAATTTCTTTCTTGTCCGAACTCCTTGGTTTAGATGACCAACTATCTAATGTTTAGGATGATTCTTCCTAATAACTCTGGAGGGTTTCTTTGTCTTGATCTCCTGGTTTGAGTCCTGCAGAGTATTTGTATCTAACTCAGAGTCTTCTCCCTCTGATTCTTGGACATGTTCATCTTCAGCTTCAATTGTTTCCTCTATAGCAGACTCAATATTTCTCACCTCTATTACTGGGACTCCTTCATCAACCCTTAAATCAATGCAATAAACTAATTTAGATAATATTTTATTAAAGCATCTATATCCTTTACTATTGGTAGCACATCCTAAGAAAATGCCTTCAACATGCTTGTCATCATACTTGCCAAGGTTTTCATTATTGTTCTTTATGTAGTACTTAATCCCAAAGAATTTGAAGTGTTTGATTGAAGCAGGGATTCCATACCACAGTTCATAAGGTGTCTTGTTACTGTGTGGTCTGAGGTGGCCTTTGTTAAGAATATGGATTGTTGTGTGTATTGCTTATACCTAGTAGGTTTGAACAATGTTATTCTCATTCATCATTGACCTGGCCATTTGCTGAACTATTCTATTTTGCCACTCCACTACTCCATTTTGTTGTGGAGTTCATGGGATTGTGTATTCTCTCTTGATCCCATGTTTATCACAAAATTCCTTGAAATCACTTGACATAAATTCTCCTCATCTATCTAATCTTACTGCCTTTAACCTGTTTCCTGTTTGATTCTCAGTTAAAGCCTTAAATATTTTAAATTTCTCAAATGCTTCAACTTTTTCTTTAAGAAAAGCAACCCAAGTGAGTCTGGACTAATCATCAATGATCAGCATGAAGTAGTTTTCCTTCCCTGTTCCTTCCTATCTTGATGGTCCACATAAATTCATATGAACTAATTGGAGTGGTTTCTCTGTTGAAGTAAAGATATTGGATTTAAATTGTGTCTTGGTTAATTTTCCTACTTGGTAGGGTTTACACACATAATCTCGTGGCTTTGATATTCTTGGGAGATCTTTTACTGCCTCAGGATTTTTGAGCTTGATTAAGTGGTCAAAGTTTAGATGTCCAAGTCTCTTATGCCATAGCCAAATTTCATCATGTTTTCTTAGATGACACTCTTCTCTATCTTCTTTCAACACATATACATTATTCTCTGTCCTTATGCCTTTAGCCACCACTTGTCCTAAGTTTACAAACTGTATCTTACAATCTTTGGAAGTTAGCACCACTTCACATCCTCTGTCACACATTTGACTTACACTAAGGAAATTATGTTTCATCCCATCTACAAACAGAACATCCTGGGATTTTCCTTTACCATTACTCAAACTCACCATCCCTTTACCCTTGATTTTACCTGGTTCATGATTTCCAAAGGTCACATTTCTTGTTTTGGTTTTACTTATAGAAATAAACTTATCCTTGTCTCCAATCATGTGCTTGGAACATCCACTGTCTATATACCAGGGGTCTTTTTGTTTTTGAGATGAAAGTACTAGACCACATTTTTCACTATCTTTCTTTTTCCATGTGCTGGCATTTCTAGCTAAGGGATTTATCCTTGGATTTGATTTGTAACTATTCAGATGGTAGTTTGCAACTTTGTGGCCGAAGTTATGACAGTTATAACATTCGAGCTCATTGTTCAATAGGTCAAAGTGATTGGTGCAACTTTGTCTACTCATTGGTTGTTTAGTTATATGTTGCAAAGATTGTTTATTTATTGATCTCCTCAGTTGCATGTCTCTAAACTTAATTTGACAATTTGCAATCTTATGACCAAAATTAGAGCAATAAAAACAGTAACCATGGAAGAAATTTTGGTACCTGAAGGATGGCCTTCTTCTTGGCATTTGTTTCTCCAACTTATGATATCTTTGTTTTTTATTAGGGATCATCTTGTCTTTATTTGCTCTTGGTGGCAGAGTACTCACATGGTTTGATTGTCTGTTGACTTGGAACTTGATCAACTTTACTGACTCTTTGCTTTCTAGATGTTTGTTTCTTGAACCACTTACATAGCCTAAACCAGTCTTCAACAAAGGAGATCTTTGTTTGCTCAGAATGTCATTTAATTCTACCAAGGCTTTAATGCTTGGACGATTTTGGAGATACTGTTATCACCATAAGTCACTCCTAGATTGCAGCAGGAGTAAGCCTGATACCCATCGGTTTTATGTCACGTTTTTTAAAAAGGGTTGATCGACAGAGAACAAACTCGGAATAATATCTCTTTAAATCATAACCCTGGACTAGGCTATGCATCAACAAGTGAGGTCTTAATCTAACTTCAATCAATAAGTTGAGCTTAAAATGAATAGGAGGAATACTTGGTGAGAGAGACTGCAAAGGTCTGTTGTAGGCATCAAGCTTCCAACGACATGGAGAAGAAAGAACGAGACGCTGAGATATGCCTGGATGACACAGTTACAACAACACTGGGATCGAACCTTGCATTACAGTGGCTACTATAACCACTCGATTGGATCTTCCAATGAGATACACAGGGTAAGAGGGAGAAAAAACATAGGAAGCTGGGAAAAACTGATCATGATACCACTACAATCAGACCATCATAGCGTCATCATGATCCTCGACTGGATACTCCAATTTCGAGTGTTTTAACACAACAATTTACAAAGAGGCGAAAAGAAGTTGACTTTCATTAAACAGGAAGTCTCAGATATAAATACATAACTAGGAAAACCAGTGCTTCCTCAAAGCTTACAGTCGGGAGCTTAGCTCTACCATCGAAACCAACAAAAATGAAAAAAATTCCTACATATACTTAGACTGGCTTCGATTGTCGGACACGATCATGTCATGAGATTAATGCTTGACATTGAGGAGATTATCTGTCAGGTTGCACATGCAGGCATTGGGCAGACTGTCCATGCAGTCTTCTGATGGATGCGATCTTTGTCAGAAAGGACTGACAGTCACCTCTCTGCTTGTATTTTCCCGGCCTTCTATTTATGGAAGGAGATGACGTTCAACCACCGTCAACTACCTCAATAACTGCTTTCTTGGGATTAGGAAAGGCTCGATCAACTCTGAACCTACAGGACATGGCGGTCTCCCTTTGGTCGCTGCTGCTTCATGGGATTGTTGCGAGGGGACCCAGATGGCAGACATGGATGGAGATGATGAGGCTGAGGTGATGGGTGAGACCGGCAGACTACTAGGTATGCATGGGCACTTAGGCGCTAAAGGCATAGAGGTGATGTGGCACAAGAAGGTGACATGGGAGAAGAAGGGGAGATTCGGTGGCTGAACGAGGCAAGGGAAACCAGCTAAGGTGGGGGTGACAGGGAGTGTGAGACACATGGCAGGAGGTGAGTGAGTGATGGGTGAATATGGGACAGGGATAGGTCAAGAGGACGATGAGTGGAGGACAGGTGTGAGGATGCGGAAACATACGGGGTGAGACCATCTACCAGGGAGGACGCAAGCAATGGGACACTTGGAAAGAGATGGCAGGTGGGAGTGATAAGGGGATAACAGAGGTGGTAAGTGGTTTTATGTGGGAGGGGGCACTGACACCACAAAAGGGTGCCATGATAGTAGGGGGCCCGCATTCAAAACTGCCTCATTCCGGACCACGGCCGTTAAAGGCAGAAAAGCAAGGGGGTCTAGAATGGAACATGTGCTATAGATATAGGTGCTTAAATCTCAACCCTTCAAACTTGCACGCTCAATATCAATCATTCTGGACCCCCCCTGCTCGCTAAAGGTAGAAAAGTGAGGGGGATCCAGAATTTAATCTGGGCCATAGATTTGGGAGTGCAAATCCCATCCATCCAGATCCACGTGCTCCTTAGTGCTCATTTTAGGGATTCACCCACCGGGAGTCCTCGCTCCTATGCCTTCAAAATACTCGACACCTGATTCTTGAAATGCCGACCAAATGCCACTTGTGCCTTATTGGATCGGACGACCTTGGTCATTTCAGTGATATGGCCATAAGAGATGAGCCCAGATGCTAATCCTCTCGAAACTCTATGGCTCTGGCTTACACAATGACCGTCGATATTCTCCATTGATGAATCCTCATCGTTGAATACTAAATTCGCCTGCTTTCTTGCATTCTATGTCCAAAAAAGGAAATTTTCTAAGTTTTGCGTTGGGTGCTTCTTGCGCAAATCGCAGACCTGGATACTCTTTTTCCCGAGACAATAATTGGTGATAACATTAGGCTCCATGGGGGATAGATTCGTCCCTATGATGCTCTAAGAACTCATTTTGTAGTTCCATTTTCCTTATGTTGGGCTATGGAGTCGAGCTCAAGACACACTACTAAAAAATACATGCCAATAAGTGAAATAAAACAAACTAAACACACATTCTCCAAAGAGATTATTTATGTATAGTCCTAAACTAATAAAATCCTTTACATGGGGCTAGGTGAAAGCAAATTTCCACCAAAACCAATCAAGTAAATTCTTGAATGGAAGCTCCTTCACTATGTCGATGATCACCCGCAGCTGATGCAATTGTGACAACAGAACAACTGCATCCTTCAGCTTCCATCATAAGGTTGAGGTTAGAATGAAGCTGGGCAACTGCAAATCATGAAGGAAATACAACTCCATGTATTCCTTCACAGGGTCATAGGACCAATGGAAAACTCGAGAAAATGGGTGATGGGCAGCCTCCTCTGCTACGCAGCTTCTCACACATGGTTGAATCACTTTGGTAATCTCAGGTGGGTGAGAGGTTGGTGTAGGCTGACTGATATCAGGCGGTGGATGCTCATAGATAGGCTCTGGACAAGAGGAAATCTGCCCCTATTGTTTCTCTTCTAGTTATTTTTCTTGGCTCTCCCACAGGTCAAAATCATAGTTGTCATAAACGGGACTCGTGGGAAAAATATTCTCCTCATCATGCTACTCACTGTATCCTGCAGACCTGATACGGTTTATCTCCTCAGGATAATATTCTTTAATGAATAGAGGACTGGGCTCTGCTATCTCTTTTGGGAAATCATGCATATCCAGCTCAGAATATAATTCGTCAATGTCATATACTGGCTGGTTGCTCCTCTGGTCAACAAACTGTGATGTGGGGCTCTGTTGCTCCTCATCTGAATAAACATCAAAGCTTAGGGCAGCAGGTGTGTCAAGAGCAGCACACAAAGCCTCTATAGCAATGGAATCCTCCACATCATCCTTAGAAAGGCAATAGTCACGATCTTCCTTCATTTTCTCAAGCTCTGTAGAAAGAGATTTTACCATCTCCATCAGCTTACTTAGAGCATCATCTCTCTCCTCGGGGTCCTCCTCCTCATAGTATTCATCAACATAGCCTTCATAAGACACAGCCATGTCTTTCTCATTGTCCTCACATTCCTCACAACAGTTATGAAAGATAAACTCAAAGGAATAAAACTTTTGACAGTGCCTATTAAAAGATGCATGAAATTATTCCAAGGAGGAGATGTTGGCAGGGGGTAAGGAGAAATACCACTCACGATCATATACTACCAACGAGAGCATGAACATCTTCAACAAAACATCCTCATGATGTATCTCCCACTGATGCATGAGTTCATGAAAATCATGGAGATGCTGAGCAGGGTTGTCCTCTTTACGCTCTCTAAATATGGGCAAATAATCATACCATTCATCCGGAGAAGGGACAACATTGGGAAAACCAGGAACAACAAAAAAATTAAAGGGAGAAAACCTCTGAGCCAAGATTTTCTCCATATCGAACTAGTGGAGTCGTTGATCGATCCTTGAATCATGGAGTCTCTAGGTGAAAAATGCAGTGCTTCAAATGTGACTGGTCTTTGTTCACCATCAAAGGCCAGATCTTAACGTTGTGTCCTCCCAGGAAACTTCTCAAGATGAGAAATCAACATCTAAAAACCTTCTCGAGAAAGCTCCTCTGGGTCATCTTTTAGGTGTGCTAAAGTAGCCACAGCCGAAACAGTGAAGTGGAAACATTGGAGTCACCACAGTGGAGTCGCCAGGTGAATAGTAGCAATCTTCAAGGGCTCTTATGCTTGATGCACCTTCAAAATTAGAGGCTTAGTGTCATTCAATCCCATGGAAACTTTTCAATTTCGTCTCTGGCAGTGGCACCAGAAATGTTAGCACCAGAAGTCACTCTTGGATTGCAGCAGGAGTAAGCCTCATACCCATCAGTTTTATGTCACGTTTTTTAAAAAGGGGTGATCGATAGAGAATGAACTTGGAACAATATCGCTTTATCTCAGAACCCTGGACTAGGCTATGCATCAACATGTGAGGTCTTAATCTAACTTCAGTCAGTAAGTTGAGATTAAAATGAACAGGAGGAAGAATTTGTGAGAGAGACTACAAAGGTCTGTTGTAGGCATCAAGGTTCCAATAGCCTGGAGAAGAAAGAATGAGACGCTGAGATATGCCTAGATGACACAGTCACAGCAACACCAGGATCGAACCTTGCATCCGGGTGGCTATAGTAACCACTCAATTGGATATTCCAATGAGCTACTCAGGGTAAGAGGGAGAAAAAACACAGGAAGATGGGAAAAACTGATCACGATACCACTACAATCAGACTATCATAGCGTCATCACGATCCTTGACTGGATACTCCAATTCCAAGTGTTTTAACACAACAATTTACAAAGAGACGAAAAGAAGCTGACTTTCATTAAACAAGAAGTCTCAGATATAAATACATAACCAGGAAAACCAGTGCTTCCTCAAAGCTTATAGTCAGGAGCTTAGCTCTACCATCGATACCAACAAAAATGGCAAAACTGCCTACATATAATCAGACTGGCTCCAATTGTCTGGGACAAGATCATGTCATGAGATTAATTCTTGACATTGAGGAGCTTCTCTGTCAGGCTGCACATGCAGACGTTGGGAAGACTGCCCATGCAGTCTTTTGATGGACGTGATATTTTTCATAAAGGACTGACAGTCACCTCTGCGCTTGTCTTTTCTCGACCTTCTATTTATGGAAGGAGATGACATTCAACCACCGTCAACTACCTCAATAACGACTTTATTGGGATCAAGAAAGGCTCGGTCAACTCTGCACCTGCAAGACGTGGCGACCTCCCTTTGGTTGTCGTTGCTTCGTGGGACTGTTGTGAGGGGACCTAGATGGAGGACGTAGATGGAGCTGATGAGGCTGAGGCAATGGGAGAGATCGGCAGACTACTGGGTATGAATGGGCTCTTAGGCGCTAAAGGCATAGAGGTGATGTGGCACAAGAAGTTGACGTGGGAGTAGAAGGGGAGATCTAGTGGTTGAACGAGGCGGTGGAAACCAACTAAGGTGGGGGTGACAGGGAGTGTGAGACACGTGGCAGGAGGTGAGTGAGTGATGGGTGAATATGGGACAGGGATAGGTCGGAAGGACGATGAGTGGAGGATAGGTGTGAGGATGCGATAGCATATAGGGTGAGACCATATGCCAAGGAGGATGCGAGCAGTGGGACACTTGGCAAGAGATGGAAGGCGGGAGTGATAAGGGGATAACGGAGGTGGTAAGTGGTTTTAGGTGGGAGGGGGGGCTGACACCACAAGAGGGAACCACGATAGCAGGGGGGCGGCATTCAATACTGCCTCATTCTAGACACCCACCCCGTTAAATGTAGGAAAGTAAGGGGGGTCCAGAATGGAACCTGCGATGTAGATCTGGGTGCTTAAATCTCATCCCTTCAAACTTGTGCTCTCAATATCAATCATTCTGGACACCCCCCCCCCCCCCCCCCAGCAAAGGGGACACTCGCAAGAGATGGAAGGCGGAGGATATGGGATAACGGAGGTGGTAGGTGGTTTTAGGTGGGAGGGGGGTCGACACCACAAGAGGGAACCACGCAGCGTGGGGCGGCATTCAATACTGCCCTCATTCTTCTAGACACCCACCCCGCTAAAGGTAGAACGTCAATGGGGGTCCAGAATGGAACCTGCGATGTAGATCTGGGTGCTTAAATCTCATCCCTTCAAACTTTGTGTTCTCAATATCAATTTGCCTCGACCCCCCCACTAAAGGTAGAAAAGTGAGGGGGATCCAGAATTTAATCTGGGCCATAGATCTGGGCATGCAAATCCTGGTCACACAGATCCACGTGCTCCTTAGCACTCATTTTGGGGATTCACCCATCGAGAGTCCTCACTCCTATGCCTTCGAAATCCCTAACACCTGATTCCTTAAATGTCGACTAGATGCCACCTGTGCCCTACTGGATCGAATGGCCCCAGTCATTTCAGTGATATGGCCATAAGGGATGAGACCAAGTGCTAATACTCACGCAACTCCATGGCTCCGGCTTACCCGATGACCGTCGATCTGCTCCATTGATGAATCCTCTCCGTTGAATACTAAAGATGCATGCTTTCTTGCATTCTAATTTAGAAAAAGGAAATTTTCTGAGTTTTGCGTTGGGTGCTTCTTGCGCAGGTTGCGGACCTGGATACTCTTTTTCCCGAGACAATAATTGGTGATAACAAATACAATGCTTTAAACTTCTCCATCTCTTTTATGGTTCTTACTACCTCTTCTTCCAAGGCTTCACATCTTTCCTTCTTCTCTGATAATTGTTGTTTCAAAATGTCCTCTATTTTCTTTGCCTCTTCTAATTCCACTTTTAGAAGGGCAAAGTATTCATCAGGCTTTTTACTGTCTTTCTTGATCTCTATCAACAATTGTTTTCTCTTTTTCTTCTTAACTATGAGTCTAGCAATTTCTTCTAGAGCATTGATCAGTTATCCTTCCAAGTCAACCACAACTTCTTCATCATCAACATCACTTCCTGTTATTTTTTTATCATAGTCCTCCTTGGCTATAAGAATAAAGTCATTAACCTTATCTTCACAAGAAGAATCACTATTTGTGTCTCCTGAAGAGTCATCATTGTTTAGACATAAAATTTTCTTTTTACCAAATCTCTTGGATTTGTACTTCTCTTCACCTTTAGTGTTCAAGTCCTTCTTCTTGTGTGGACACTTATATGCAGAGTGACCTATATTTCCACAGTTAAAAAAATTGAAAGGAAAATTGCCTTGGTACTTGCCTGATCCTTTCTTTAGTCTTCTCACAAATTTTGCTTCAATTTCACTAGCCTCAGAATCCTCATTCTTATCTTCTTTAAATGATGATTCTCTAGAGGTGGGTTTATCTTTACCTATCCTCATTTCATAAGCAGTCAGAGTTCCTAGGAGTTGGTCAATAGGCAGAGCCTTTATATCATTAAGTTATTCTATAGCAGAGACCTTTGGGTTGAACCTATCTGGCAAAGATCTCAAAATTTTCTGAACTAAAGAGACATCCTTAATTTTTTCACCAAGTCCTTTCATTGCATTTACTAGTTCTTCAACTCTCAGAAAGTACTTCCCAACAGTTTCATCCTCTTTCATATTTAGTTGTTCAAACTGTAATCTGTAGGTTTGAAGCTTGGCATCCTTTACCTTCTACTA
>SNQJ01S0087881.1:21163-33621 GCA_010110895.2 Picea sitchensis | reverse complement strand
GAATCAGTTGTTACTGTGCTTAAACAATTATACCCATTTTAAACTCATTACATAACACTTAATGATGATCACAATAATTCAGGGAAGTAAGAAATAGAGTATTCAACATCAATCACACACATGAAGTATACAAAGATAGATATTCCTGAGAAAACCCATAAAGGGAGAAAACCTCTTCTTCTTAATATGATAAGTAGTCTTTATTTTCTATACATTATTATTCTTATGAGAACCCACTCTTTGTGAGGCTACCACCTCTGTTTTACAAGATGGAACTTGATGAGAGCACAAACTCTCTGGTTTCTCTATCACCCACTAGAAGGAAGCACCAACTCCCTGAGTGTTCTAGCACCAACTATATGGAAGCACCAACTTCCAGTCACACATGCACCAACCTGTATAACAAAGAAAAATGGTTCTCCCTTGCACCACCCTACCACCCTGGTTTTTCTAGCTGCAACCATATGGAAGCTACAACTTCCTGTGTTCAAGCACCCACTTGAAATTTTGAGGACAACAGTCCTCCCTAGCACCACCCTACCACCCTGAGATATAAATCTTTGATTGTTGAAATTTATTACAGTGATATCATTTATCAATGACTTACTAGTCTCATCATTGTTCTGCTACACTGCTCTGCTCTGCTTGCATCAGTGTGTTTCTGCTCCCATCTTTTTGCGCTTTATTCCCTGTGTGCCATATCCATTCTATGTGTTATATCTCCCCTTTGCACTTTCTCACTTTGTTCATGTTGTATTCTTCGCTACATACAATTCAATTTTTTTTACAAAGAAACAACAACCTTCCTCTGTCTCAGCATATTTATTTTATTCATACTCTCATCATCCGTTACACTCTACATCTCCAACGCTCAATGTCGGTAATCTCAGAACGCTCAATGTCGGTAATCTCAGAACGCTCAAGAGCCATGATTCCAATGCTCGGGAACAACGATTTAATTGATCGGGAATGATGATTCAGATAGTGTAACTAAATTGTAACTGATCAATAAATCACATGATGAAACAACAACCCTTTAATCAGATTCGGTTTGATCAACGTCATTCGATTATACACGTAGAGGCTTTTTGATCTAAAGGTCCTTGTGAACTTTATTTAAATATCTTATATCATATGACCAACGACGATGACCAGATGCTAGGCTTAACGAGTGCTTGAGTTCTTATCAATTAAACGGTCACAATTCAATCTTCTAATAAGATGGACAACTGACAGAACTTCACCCTTTAGAACTTCGGGTTTTCAACTTTTCAAACCTTCGAATCAGATTGGATGATTTATTTCATGGAAACACATCAATGGTTAGATTTGATCCTTACAATCATCCTTTCATTGTTCAATCTGACGTCTAGGACTTAATCAAACATTGAGATGGACGGTTTTTGAAACTTCACCCTTCGGAAATTCGGGATTTCAAATTTTCAAACTTACACTATCCTTCCACTGTACTATGATCAACAGTTGAGAATACACCCGAAGTGATCTTTCAGATCGGACAACTTGTGTCCTTACTGACGTGGTCTGCCACACATCCTTCCTGACATGGTCTGCCACATATCCTTGCTGACATGATCTACCATATGTCCTTTTTTGACATGGTCTGCCACATGTCCTTGAAGACGAGGTTTTCTGACATAATCTGCTAACATAGATCTCCCTAATCTAACCTTCATCGTATGTTCTCCAGATCCGATTGTTGGCATCGAAAGTCACTCCTGGATTGCTTGCAGGAGCAGAGCCCGACACCCATCAGTTTAATGTCACGATTTGTTTATAGAGGGATGATCAAATGGAGATAAAGGCTCGAGGAGATATCACCCTAACTCAGGGACTGCGTCTAGCATGTATGGGACAAAGGAGGTCTTGATCTAACTTCATCCAGTGGGTTGATTAAAATATGAGCAGGTGGAAGACTTGGTAAGGAAGGTGAACAAACAACTTTGGGCAACAGGATTTTAGTGGTTTTCAGAAGAAAGACTCTGAATGCAAGATCCTCTTGGTTCTTGGTATCAAGAAACTTAAAAGGGGACTTGACTGGATCCTCCAATTCCAAGTCACTCAGCGCTGGGAAAAATCACAAGAACTGATTAGAAACAATGGAGCTATTACAGTGATCCAACCTTCATCATCCTATAACAACTACAACTCGACTGGATCCTCCAATTCCGAGTTGTTCTAACACAGTATAACAAAGATGTAAAAGAAACTGGCATTCATAAGGAAAGAAGTCTCAAAAGTCTATACATAACCAGAGTATCGGTGCTTCATTAAAGCTTTACAACCGGGAGCTCCGCTCAACCATCGATAGATACAAAAATGGCGAAAACGCCTTCATATACTCAAAACAACAACAACAACAAAATCGAGACGTTGCATTAAAAGATTTTGTGTCTGCATGGCTTCTGACAATCTACACCTGCAATATTTGACTGATCGTGCACCTATGGCGGACGCAATCGAACTCCTGACAGTTCCATAGGTGAATCGACGTGCTCTTAACTCGTCGTTGGACTTTCCCATTATGGCGGAGATGATGTCTAACCACCACCAACTGCTTTAATAACTGCTTCATTGGGATTGAGGATGGCTCAGCCAACTCGGCACTTCTGCGATGTGGAAGACCTTTCGTACTGCCACCTGGGTTAGCTGAACAGCCTGATGCATAGGTGTGGATGCCAGCGCGAAGGATGGGGCGCATAACGGGGGTGGTGGTGCCAAAACTATGAGGGTGAGATATGAAGTGACGAAGCACGAGAGAACTTACAGGGGAAAGCACATGGCAGAAGGAAATAAGCGGAGGGGCCAGGAGACGAGATATAATCGGGTATATTTTAGTGGGAGGCTGACGTGGAAGGGAGCGAGACACATGGCGGGTGGTGAATGAACGAATAGATGGGGAAGGGACCACAGGGACCAGAGAAGGGGAGGCGGACAGATGTTGGAGGATGAGGAATGGACTAAGGGGAGTGAGCCTCATCGCACGGCCAGGAGGAGAACAGATGGCACAAAGGATTATACGACAGGGAAGGGGCCCACGTTGGTTAAACGCAGAAGGATAGAGGATGCACGGGTTGCCTGTGCGTCGTTGATCCGGGCTCTCTAATCACAGCCGTCGGAAAGATGCATCCTCGATTCCGGACCCCCCCCCATCTGCTTAAAGGTAGAAAGGCGGGGGGGGGTCCGGAATCACCCTGCCGCCGTTGATCCGGGCGCTTCGATCGTGACCGTTGAAGAGGTGTGCCCCCGATTCTGGACCCCCCCCTCCGCTTAAAGGTAGAAAGGCAGGGGGCTCCGGAATCCTATGTGCATCGTTGATCCGAGCGCGTGAATCTCTGCCATCCAAATTTGCTCGTCGCTTACCATAGGCGCATTTGCATCCCAAACTTAGGGTAAGTGGGTTTTTAACCCATACCTTCGCATTTTACCCCCGCTACAAGAAATATCGCTAACATCGATGGTCCTTATTCATTTCAGATTTCTGGCTCTCCAGGATTCAGGTTTTTCAAATCTCAAACTAAAATATTTGAAGTGATATTTTTCCAGAGCTTAACCTCCTCGCATCTTTATACCCGAACTAAATGTTGTTCATCGATCATGATCTTGGATCGATGGCTCGATCTGTCTATGATGAAGCTCTTCTAACTTATCTTGTCCTTCCACTTAGAATGATCCAACGGCTGACGTAAATTCACATAAATGAGACCTCAGATATTTTACCTCGCTTATCCTATCCTTCCACTCAAAATAATCCGACGGCTGACGAAATTTTTGGGTTTGATCCGATGGTTGACGGGTATTCGGATAATCGAACTCTCAGCACTTTTACCTTGCTTAACCTATCCTTCCACTTTAAAATGATATGACAGCTGACAGGAATTCGGGTTTGATCCGACTGCTAACGAGTATTCAAATAATCAAATTCTCAACCCTTTAGCCCCACTTATCCTATCCTTCCACTTAAAGTGATCCGACGGTTGTGAATATTCACGAAGAAGATCAATGATCAAGGATGGTTGCGGAACCACAAATTGCGAGTGATTTAACCTGTCACAAAAACTCCACAATTTGAAGTTGTGCATCGTTGATGAGTCAACTACAATGGTCCATATTTGAGGCTTTAAGATCTTACAGTCCTGACTAATTGCGGGATTGGAACTAGCACGATATTTAATTATCCTTCTGATCTCTACAAACTATCCCTGACGTTGATCTGAAGATTGCACATCCGACAGTCACAACTCAATCCGACTTAATCTGATCACTTGTTGGATCAACCATAGTCGTCGATATATGTGTCTATGAGATCTGATGATCTAGACCAATTGCGGGATTGGAACTAGCGAGTTGGTTAATTCTTCTTTTGCTCCACACAATTCATCCCTACCGTTGATCTGGCGATTGCACATCCGATGGTCACAACTAAATCTGAAATAATCTGATCGCTTGTTGGATCAACCACAATCATTGATATCCAATTCTATGAGATCTGACGATCTAGACCAATTGGTTGATTGGAACTAAAGAGTTGTTTAATTTTTCTTTCACTCCCTGCAATTCATCCCTATCGTTGATTTGGCTTGAAGATCCAACGGTCACAATCCTCCAATGGTCCTAAAGCCCATGGTCACTCATATGACCGACGTTCGTTATATGAGATTATCAACACCGTCAATTTCTTGATCGGATGACTATTGAGGCTTCTCACCCTGAGCTTACGCTTTTCCTTCCGAGATTTGATCTATGCATATTGTTCGCTCCTCCTCCTGAGCTTACGTTTTTTATTCCAAGATTTGATCTCTTCTTATTGTTTTCTCCTCCTCCTAAGCTTATGCTTTTCCTATTTTCCATCGTCACTGTTGTTCTTGCCATCAATGACAAGCACACTCTTCCTCTAAAATATGCTAACAGATTTATCCCTAATTTCATTGAAATTGTCAAATTGATTATAGATATGTTGAAAAAGGATAGAGAAGTGAAGTGGACTATAGAATCCAAAGCGTCTTTCGAGCGAGTCAAGAAATCCATAGGCGAGGCACCAATGCTAACAATTCCATATTATACTAAGGAGTTCCTGATCTTTTCTTTTTCTTCTGAACATACTAGTACAACAGTGCTTCTACAAAAGAATGAAGAAGGTTTTGAGAAACCAATAGCCTTTTTCAGTAAAAGTGTCAGGGATGGAGAATTAAAATATGATATACTTGAAAAACAATCTTACACAATGGTAAAATCTCTCAAATCTTTCAGGACATATGTGTTTCATTCCAATATAATCACTTACGTACCAACAAGTGTTGTCAAACACATCTTGGTCCAACCAGACAGTGATGGAAAAAGAGGTTGGTAGCTAGCTAAAATTCAAGAGTTCGATCTAGAAGTAAGGCCAACCAATCTGGTCAAAGTTCAAGGCTTGGCAAAATTGTTAGCTGAATCAAATTTCAGGGCGCTCAGGATAAACCATCTGGAATCACACGGGTATCTCTCAGATATAGATGAGCTTGATGATTGAATGCCTATGACTCAACTTGAAGATAAATTTTCTTCCTCTACATGGTATTAAGACATTTTTACATACCTCCTTACCCTTCAGTGCCCCAATGACATGACTCCTTCCAAAGTAAGAACCTTGAAACTACATGTAGTCAAATATTGTATTATTGACGACCAACTGTACTGGAAGGATCCTCTAGGTTTCTTGTTATGTTGCTTAATAGAATCTAAAACAAAAGGCTCCATAAACGAATTTCATGAAGGAGTGTGTGGAGGACACCACGCCTGGAGGGAAACAACCTACAAGATTTTAAGAGATGGATATTATTGGCCCAAATGATTTACTAATGTGAATGCCAGGGTTAGAGCCTCCAACTCTTTCCAAATGTTCTCTGGAAAGCAGAAGCTCCCCACACTTCCTTTAATCCTGGTCAAAACAAAAGCTCCTTTTCAACAATGGGGTCTAGACTTCATCGGAGAAATTTTAACTGCTACCGATTATTTTACGAAACGGGTCAAAACCATTCCAACTCGGAATGTCATGGATTTGGTAGTTATAAACTTCTTGGAAGATAACATCCTATCAAGATTCAGTTGTCCTCGAAAAATAGTCATTGACAACGCCCACACTTTCAAATCTATGGAAATGGTCAATTTTTGCCAAAAATACAACATTGTGTTAGGACATTCTACAACCTATTATCCTCAGGGAAATGGATTGGCCGAATCATCCAACAAAATCCTTATCACTATAATAAAAAAGGTGTTAACAGAAAATAAGAAGGCTTGGCACGTTCACTTGAAATACGCCTTATGGGAAAATCGAAACGACACTAAGAAATAAATAGGCATGTACCCTTTTCAAATGGTTTATGGAACTGACATCGACCTCCCTATCAATCTCGCACTTCCTGTGATGAATCTCTGGAAAGATGAAAATGAAGAGCCTAACGACATTACCAGAAGGATAAATCAAATAATTGAAGTCCAACAAAATAGGGCCGAAGTAGATGACAAACTTCAGAAGTACCAAGATTATATGAAGGCCATGTTTGATAAGAAAGCTAAAGACGAGGAGTTTCTTCCTGGAGATCTGGTTCTAAAGTGGGACACTATAAAATAAGATGCAGGGAAGCATGTGTTGGTTGTGGAGCCTGATTATATTCCTGATTCAGAGGTCCTTACTTTCAGCCATGTTTACACCCCAGAAGTATGTACACTCTTCCACGCGGGGGAGTGTAGAGGGGGGGTACCCCCTCTGTGGGGTCCGGGGGGATATCACCCCAATTGGGGGGTTTGGGGGCAAGCGGGCCCCCAACGGGGGTTCGGGGGCAGCAGGCCCCCAAAGGAAAAATTGCCTTGTAAATGTATATTTTAATTTCATTATAAATATGGACCATTCATTATAAGGTTGTATATCTAACGGTATAAATTATGTTAGGGTTTTTTTCCCTAGAAGGCAACCCTCTATTATGAGGGAAATGTATTGCGACTATGCATTATGGCGAGTATTGTATTCTGAGAGAGGAGACTGTGAGAGAAATAAGAGGAAGTTACAACGGGTTTTGTTATAGGTTGTATCCCTTCATTTGCTGGATAATAATAAAGGAAGGTCCTAGCAATTTCTCTGGTGGACGTAGCCCACACTAGGTGAACCACGTAAATCTCTGTCTCTATTGTATTGTGTATCTTCTATGTTTTGTTTCTGCATTTGTTTTATTTTATTGCTCTACGGTCATGTTTTTCTAACAGCATGGAAAGTTTGACCATCTCTAGTTCGGACCATTCAGAATTGCAACTGCTGAGGGAAAAAATTCCTTCCTACTAGAAAATCTCGACGGAAAAACTCTTAACGCCCCTATCAACAAGCGTTATCTAAAACATTTTATG
Source organism: Picea sitchensis (assembly GCA_010110895.2). Taxonomy (NCBI): domain Eukaryota; kingdom Viridiplantae; phylum Streptophyta; class Pinopsida; order Pinales; family Pinaceae; genus Picea; species Picea sitchensis. The sequence goes on along the minus strand of SNQJ01S0087881.1, from coordinate 26,220 downwards.
CAATAATCATGTTTCATATTCCCATTGTATATATCGGTTTTGGTTTCCTGTTTCATTTTGTAATTTCATTTTCTTTTGTAGATTATCTAAATTTTACTTTTTCATTGTAAATAAACCAAGTCTTATTTGATATCGTAAAATAAAAATATAAAATATTTGTACTGCATATCATTTCTATTCTCCGGAATTTTCTGACTCTTCCCATTTTGTTCCCGTGCAGAATACTTAATATCATATGAGAAATGAGGAGGTATTAGAATCCAACGCTCAATTTTCAAAACATTTGTTTTCTCTCAAAATAGGTGATGAATTAATAATTGGTTTGATTGAAAATATAAATGAAATCTGAGGTATGAACTCCTATACCTATAAGTTCAAACTACAATTCTAAGGAAATCTTATCAGATATAAATGAGGTTCTATTCATGTAAATATAGTCACCTGATCAAGGATCGGAAAAGTATAAATCTGCAAATTAATTCTGAAGCCTTATCTGAATCAAATGAAAATAAAATAAAAATAAAATAAGAATAAAAAGGGTCTTAAAAGGGAATCTTGATAATCAAGAAGTGAACTTGTGTGGAAATAATATTCTTTTGCATCAAACCCTCTGAGTCCTCATTTTGTTTCATTTTGCCTATCCTCGAGATTTTATTCTATTCTAATTTTCACTACATGTCCTTAAGTCTTCATAGAAAGAAATAATTGTTCCTTGACTCTGAAGACTTAAAAACATATCTTCAAAACAAGATTAGGCGAAAATATTTATATTCCTTTGATTTTAACTGGGAGGAAGTATGTATAGGATAATATTGATAACTTTATCTCTTCTAATAGATTTTAATTGATTAATTCGCTCAAGGCCAATCCCTGGAAAATAAAAATTCCCATAAAATCTTCCCTATAGGCAAAGATGTATTGAAGATCGGTAGAGGTTTAGTTCAGAGTACAATAAAAAATTGTTGACAAACCTTCGTTGTTAAATTTTAATCAGATATCATCCCTTGTATGATACATACAAATTGATTTCCCCCACTTCAAAAATATAAGACAGATGGTGAAAGGAAATTCATAAAATGATTTCCCCCATCTGGTCCAAGACAAATGGTGAAAGCAAATTCATAAAATGATTGCCCCCATCTAGTCCAAGACAAATGGTGAAAGAAAATTTGTAATTCGATTGCCCCCATTTTGTCCCAAAGAGATGATTAAAGGAAATTCATATAATGATTGCCCTCATCTCAATAAAGTGCAAAAGTGATCATTGAAGTGGTGAAAGGAAATTCAATGGGAGAGGTAGATAACTTCACCGGGGTACTAAACAGACTCGTTGGCAGTGAAGAAATATCTATGATATATGTAAGGATGCCATACATGTATGTAATATACTCTGGTATCTACTTCTCTTTTCGATAATATTTACATTCTAAACTGACAAGGGATTCCCTAAATAAATTGTTAAAATTACTTAGCCTTGATGCAAACGAAATTGACCAAAGTCTGATATTTAAGTTAAAGTTGTTTTGGTTATCTTAAGCAAATCCAAACTCAGTTTTAGGAAAAGGAAATTATTAATATCCTAACTTGAGATCAATAATTAGATGTGTTTTCAAGGTTTTCTTAGATTCGGTTGAAGTTCATTTTTTCTCTGTAAGATTATTTCCCAAAGTTGTTTCCCAGAAATGCATTAATGAATCCATTTACCCAATAAAGGCACTTGGTATATTGTTCTTCCACGTCTCATAGGGAGACGTGATCCCCATATGGATCCTATGTTGGAACACATATAATCCTGAACTTTTGAGCTTTACATTCTCCAATTCATGAAAATATAATCTCTCTCAAAACGATAACTTAGAAAATAAATTTTGAATTTTATATCAAATTCATTTATGGTTAGATAGTAACAAGGCACGCGTAATATCTGTCGTTGATGAAGTGTTTTGGTTTGATCGAACGATCCTTATTTATCCAGAGTTTTGCAGCCTCCAAATTATTAAATAATCAAATCGCTAAAGGTCGCTTCGGAGCTTCGTGCTACGGGCGTTTCGATAAGTCTTTACGATAAAATCCCCAAAACCCGAAAATGTCTTTTATCCCTTTTCCTAAACCTTTAAAGGACATAGATTGTTGTACGCATGTATTTTTTAGTCTTCCCTGAGTTGACATGTGGCACCCATTTATGATATTTTCGTTTGAATATTCATACGATTCCAAGTAACACCTGACACCTCCCTTTTCTTGACACGTCATCTAGAATGACGTCATCTGAAACATGTCACTATGGGAGATAACCCTTCAGAAATATAACAAAGAACTAATTCGTAAATCAACAAAGAACTAAAATGTCGAAGTATTAAAATTTAATTAATTAAGTTAATCATGGTCAAGAGATAGTTAATGGTTCTACAATTCAGGGTTCAGACGTTTCCCTTTCATCGTATCCTAAAGTCTCTGAAGTCCAAACCTATGAAACACTTAAAGTTAAATATGACTAATTAAAGCTTAAAATCGATTATCGAATAACTAATCACTTCATGTTTTCAGGTTTCATGGATTTCCCCTCAAGCTACATTTGAAGTTTCCGAAGTCCGAACTATCAAGACACTCAAAATTAATGCACTTGTTAAACATGATTAATTAAAGTGTTAAAAACAATTATCTGGGGATTAAACTTCGCAGATTCTGGATTCAGATAATTCACAAAAGAACAAGTGGCAGATATATTCACAAAACCACTTCCACGGGAATCCTTTGAATATATTCTCCAAAGACTTAGAGTTATTTCTACTCCAAAATGAATGCTTTTTGAATTCTTATCTTATATGTCATAGATTTACATGAGGAAGCACCATAAGAGGACCGTTCAGTCAGGGGGAGTAGCCCTGAATGAAAATATACCTTTTCCATTGATGACAAAGGGGGAGAGATTTATCAGATGCAGAGGACAGAGACAGAGGAAAGAGGCATGGTTCTAGGGGGAGCAGTTTTATCATATGCAGATGATAGAGGAACGGTTCCAGGGGGAGCAGATTTATCAGATGCAGAGGACAGAGGCATGGTTCCAGGGGGAGAATGAGTGATATGATTTCAGTATTGCATCAGAGCGTTTCCATCAATGATAAAGGGAGAGATTGTTTATTAAGGTTGGTTTTCATTGATGTCAACCCTTCAAGAAAGCCCCACAGCACAAAGGTTTGGGTAATGGACCCAAGATTGTTTGATGTAAAGATGACTCATTATTGTCTCATCATGGTTGATAAGAAGTAAATATGGATGAAATCCAAAGGGACCTAAGATTGTTTGATGTAAATATGACTCATTATTGTCTCGTCATGGTTGATAAGAAGTAAATATGGATGAACTCCAAAGTGGTCCCCTTATGGTGAAATCCCTCACAGGAAGACGCTTTGAGGAGTAAGAGAACCCATGCTTACTTCTGGAATAATGAGTTGTAGGACAGTGAATTTTTCAGGGAAACTATCCTAGATAGATAGTTCTTGTCATGTTGTTTCTGGTGGTATGTGGAATGTCACATAACTCCTCACAGTTAGAGAGTTATCACCATATGAAGTTGGAGAACCCCTCATAAGTCTTATAGAAGCCCCCAAGGGTCAAAGTGCTTTGCAAAAGAAATTATTCTAAATAAAGAAGCCCTAAAATAAGGAAAGTGTAAGGCTACATGAAGATATAAATAAGAGTCAAAGCTCACTCATTAAGCACACACTTGTACATTTTGTATATCTATTTTCTTGTGTAAATCTCCATGTAAATACTTGTGGATACATCTGAAGTAGTGAACATCTAAGGTAGCACGAAGGGTTGACGACGAAATTCTTGGATTTACAGAAACCCCCTTTTTCCGATGCATACACGGGTTTTTTGTGTATAGGGTGTGTATACATTGAAGGTATACACGGGCTCATTGTGTATAGGGTGAGAATGTATGCGGGATGACTGTGTATAGGGTGAGTATATGTTGATAAAGCCATGAAAATTGAGAAGATGAAGGTGCAGATGTTCTAGATTCTGAGATCAAGCTCCCAAGAAGGTCTAGAGTGCTCAGATACATTAGATCCATCCATTGGTTCAAAAGGTATGCATTATTTCTATGAATAGTTGGATTTTGATGTATGCATGAGACTAGTGGCTACATGGGATCTTCTATATAAGTCAGATCTACAGAAATACAGTGATGGTATATTTATCATTGATACTTCTTGTTGAGGAACATCCTGTATTTCTTGGCATATGGCTAAGAGTTTTTATGGTACATGGTTGAGATCTTGTATTTATTGATGTATTGAGAAATTGAATATCAAAAAGGGGTTGATGACTAAGATCATGTGATGGATATTATACGTGTTCATGATTGCATATACCTATATGGCACATGACTAGAGAGAGACATACTTTCCTTGAGTATAGGTTATGTATGATGATGCATGCACAGGGTACAGTTACAATCTGGATACAGTGACAAGTTGCAGATTTATGTGAAAGAAGTTACAGAGGGTCAAAAGTTTTCAAGTGAAAGGAAACCCTAGTTTCAAAAGGCATACGTGGGCTGCATAACAGATAGGGAACGTACATACACGGGTTGAATCACTATAGGTTGTGTATCTGTTGTACTTTGTAGATACATGTTCAGTTCAGGTACAGCTTGATTACAAGGTAGTTGTACAGATTGGATACAGGGCAGTGGTACAGGTTGATACAGTTGTACAACAGTATATCTCACAATGACAGGTTGACAGTGGTTCCATTATTCTACTTCTACTTCAGGGTAGTTGGATGGGGAAAGGATAGGTGGTTGTAGCCACCTTCCGGTTGTAGCCGGAGAACATAGGGGGTTGTATCCTCCTTCTGGTTGTAGTCAGAGAATTGGGGAGTTGGAGATTCCCTCAAGTTGTAGCTTGAAAAACCAGGGGGTTGGAGCCTCCTTCCAGTTGCAGTTGTAAAACAAAGGAATTCGGTGCTTCCAATGAATGTAATTCTTCAAGACATATAAGAAAAAGCATTATGTGGTTTTCTCCCGATTTGGGTTTCCACGTAAA